>JAQQRF010000093.1:0-235429 GCA_030523145.1 Trissolcus brochymenae
GGCCGACATGCATGCAAGAATGGGGGCATCGGGGCAGGGGATCGTATACCCCGCCATTGATGCGCCATACCAATATGGCCTTAATACCATAGAAAAATGAGTGGCAGGAAATAGTCTCAAAACATGGAATGAGACGACGAGCTTCAGATGGTCTAAAGAAATCTTGGGCAACCTGGGCACGGGGTGGCTAAGGGATCTGACCAAGATGAACAGATCTCAGACCAGAAAAGTGGTGGGCTTCATCACAGGTCATGGGGATCTGAGATGCTACTCAGAAATAAAGAAATAAAGATTATGCTAATAAATATGATCGAACTCGATTTTTTAATCGAGTTTAAACTCGAGTATCGTTTTGTATAGTCCAAATGGACTATAAAACGTGTAAGAGGTTTTCGGAAACATTTTTTTTGGCGAATCAGACGCCCTGACAACCACTGGGCACTGATCTGGGGGTCTCAGAAAACCGATTTTTCGAGGTAAGCCAAATTTTGATTTAATTTTTTATTTTATATACTGTCGATGCAGCAATTTTATAATTCAAAAATTTTCAGGTATTAAACATATATGCATATTTCATACCACAACTTAGGAACGATGTGAAAAGTTACGTTTAAATATAGCAGGCAACAATTCAAATTTTGTATATGTTTTTTATAATCACTTCTATGTTTTATATCCGAAAGCTAAAATTTTTTAAATTCTTCTTCAAGAGTTATTTAATTGTTAAGGCTTTCTATAGGGATTTAAAATTCTTAAAATACGAGTTATCAAAAATGTTTGTACTCTAATTATATAACATTTTAATTTTAATTATTTTAACATCTAAAATTCGGAAAATTCTGAAATTTAAAATATTAGAAAATTTTCTTAATAAAAATTCTGGAAATCATGCCCAATCGTTCAATTTTACACCATTGAGAAATTAAAAAGTTAAGTACATCATAAAATTTGATAAATTTCCAATTTTTAATGGAAAAGACAATGTTATCTTGATTCTACGCTTACTCAACGATATCTCGACGCGGTCTCGACGATCTAGCGTTGAGAAAGCGTCAAGACCTGAACCGCTAGGGTTATTGTAAACAAACACGGACGGATCAAAACAAGCTTTTTGGCGCACAGTTGATATTCGATATTGTTTTGTTTTTTGACTCTATTAACGATATATCTATACATGTTTCGACAAAATTATTGTAAATGAACATATAAGACTCGATTTCTTGGAAAAGACTTATTGTAAACAAACGCGGAAGGATCAAAACAAGCTTTTTGGCGCACAATTGGCCGGCTGCGTACCGACTAGTATATCATGCGCACGCGCCAATCACTGTGCACTGGACAGTCGGCTATGTTTTCGGCCTCCCCCCTCCCGTGATTATAAAAATCATAAATTGTCGGATCACACAACCAAACATGTGTGAAGTAATTTTTGGTGTTTTTCAAGTATGTTTTTAAAGGTCAAGTGTGTTTTTTTTCAGTAAATGTTTTTATTTGTTTATTATTTTTCTACGAAACTTAACTTTGTAATACGAGTCCCGTTTTCCTGGAAACTGGCGGGCAAATCATTGGAAAGCAAGATGGAGTCATTGTCGTTGCTCATGACGTTTCGATTTCGCGCGTTCCTTCTCACGTCTCCGCGATTAGTTCTATTTATTTTTCATTATTAATTATTATTAAGTTTCAGTAGTGACGTAAAAGAATAAAAGTGATTTTTTTTCGTTTCGGTAATTGACGCAACAGTGTTGTTATTAAAAAAAACTATTAATCGGCGCGCTTATCGAAGGTGTCAAGTTGGTGGTATTGTTGTGCGAGTGGTTCGTTCCTTTGTGTACACTTCGAATCACCGTGTCGCGAATGTGTAATCTCATTCTAGTGTAAAATTGTGAATAGTTTTTTATTAACTTTCTTCATGGCTCGGCGGCTTTCAAAATGAGAATTGATGCTGCAATTTAATACGCCAAAGTTCTTCAATCTGCATAATGGTGAGTGCATAATGGTGAAGCAATAATGGTGAGTGTTTTTAAAAATAAGGAAATGATTATTTGATTAGTGCGAAAAAATTTAATGCTAAAAATGTAAACAATACTTGTTTAATGTTGTATTAACATAATTTATTTTCTTTTCATTCTTACAACAAACATTGTTAACAATATTTAAAATTAGCAGTAAAATGAGTATTTTCAAGTCATGATATTTACATACGTATTGTTTTTCAATTATGTATAGGCATTTTTGTATAACATATTTTGTTATTTGTGTATATTTTATAACTGTATACATATTCTGATTGTTTCAATGAATCTCGCAATAATCACATCATGGTTATTCAACATAAATCAAACATCTTTAACCAAAAATGCATATTAAAAATTAGAATTCCAGGGAAAATAAAATTTTTAAAAATTAAACTGTATAAAACAAGATAATTTTATTAATTCGTCTAAAAAATGAATACAATGGAGAATAAAAATAAATAAAGTTATCCATTCGAGAACTCCCTTCCTGCTCAGCAGTGATGTTCGAACATATAAAAACAAACCACAACCGCGCGGTTAAGATTCAGCTTGTTGTATCATTTTGTTGATCTTCAATGGCAGGAGCTTGACTAGCTCCTTGCAGACGCTCAATTCTTCAATCATCAGCTGTCTAGCCTTCGAGTCTTTCTCACAATAATTCACCAGAAACATGTAAGCTTCAAGGCTTTTCCTCGTATTCTGCAGCATTTGCTGTTTGTTGCAATTGAGATACAAATTGTACAACCTTCCTAGATTGAAATAACAAACTAACGCCGGTCTGATCATGTCTTCGGGAAACTTTTTCACCCCATCAGAATTCTCGTACTCCTTCATTGAATCCAAAAAGTGTTGAAAATTGTTGATGGCTTCGTCAGTAAGATGGTTGATTTTGCTCATCAGGTGCATCGGCGGCTTCTCCTCGCTATTATTCAGTCTTTCAAATTTAATCTCCCTAATCTCCGAGTACGTTTCTCCCAGCTCCATCCAAATTTCCCTACAAGCTCCCAAATAGTACTGTGGGTTCAACTCTTTGATAACCTTCTCCAAGATGTCGATTCTCCTTTTATGCATTTTCGCTCTGCGACTTTCGTCCGGCTCAAAAAATGCCAAATACTTGTACGCTTGAGAGATATCCTGGACCACCTGCACGTAATCCGAAGCGTGGTTCTCCAAGGTGTAGAAGCTCTTTGCCTCATCCAGCCACTTCTTCGTCACCTTGAACACAGCCGCCGCATCGTTGAAGACCAACAGATACTGATCTGTTATCTCAGTGACAATTGTTTCAATCTCTTTCTCCATCATTGAGAATTTCAGCTCTCCGACATTGTTCTTCACTTCGGTTTGTCTGTTTTTCTCCTCAGCTGCAACCTCTTCCTCGGTCTCCATCAAACGTTCCCTCGATGAATTCATCAGAAGGATGCCGTACTTGGCCCAGCACCTTGCAACGTCTGCGCTCCGATGATGGAAAGTCTCCCACCTCGCTGCCAGCGTTTCCTCGTTCTCTTTCTTCTCGTTTTTCTCGAGAGTTTTTTTGTACTGCTGCAGAATATATGTGGCAGCCCCCAGATGATGTCTGGCCAGGCTGAAAACACCCTTCTCCATGAAAAACTGCGAGAGCGTCGCGGCGTTTAGTGCCCAGTCGATACTGTCGAAGTCTTTGTGTTCAAGCTGCCTGCAGAGAGTGGAATGACAATAAATCGCAGATTCCATGTACATCTCCAGCGATCCATAGATCTGGGCGATGTAGTACAAAGTTAGGGTGTGCAGTTTCTCGACGGTCTCTTCAGGTGAGACCTCGTTCTCATCCTGGACACCGAAGAGCGCGGCCATCCCAACGGGAGCTGCGGTTTGAGTTTTTTTGTAGTCTTTGTAAGCAAGCTCTGCACGTTCGAGAAATACTTTCGCCTTACTAGGCTGGTCCCGTCGAGACCAAAGAATTCCCAGTTGGTTCAGGGCGCTGATCAGGGCTACAATTGTACCCGGCTGGATATCTTCCTGGTTCTAGGATTAAAAAAATCATGATTTTTTCGAGAAAACTTTAAAATTGTGTAATCTTAAAACCTTTTTTTTTATTATATTCATTGAATTAACAAATTTTTTATCCGTTTTACGCATTTTGATATTTGTTACTTGTATTTGATTAAAATCAGCAATTTTAAAAGAACAATCATTTGATTTGAATTGCAATTTAAATCATCACAAATTTACCTGATTGAGAATTTCGATGCACTTTGTGAGATTCTCCTCGCCTGATTTTAGCTCGTCAGTTTCAATGTAAACGATTCCTAGATTCAGGTAGATCACACCTAACATCGGACTGACTTTGTCATCGTTCTGCAACGAATTGTCCAGGGAACATAATGCATCGCGCATTTTTTTTAATATCTCCAGCGCAGCATACTTAGTTTTATAGGGCTCGGATCTTTCCTCCTCCTCGTTTGGTTCTTTGTCAAGTAGTTTTCGAACTTCTTGATAATCGGATTTCAAAGTACCCAACAACTCATCATCGAGATTTTTTGGAACGTCTGACTCGGTCATTTTGTTAAAAGTTTTATTTCCTTTTGTTATTCTAAAAAACATAAAATTGTCATTACAAATACTAGTGTTCAATTTTAAATATAAATAATGTTAATTCATTTGATTGATAATAGGATTGATGGATAAAGTTATAAATTTATTCAAGCCAATTGATATGATAAATTGAATGAATGAAATTGAAATAAATTGTTGGTAATAACATAAAAACCTAACCTTAAATAATTGCTAGTTGATGTAAGTTGTCTTTTGGAGCTCCTCAGTTTTTCAATTTCTAAAATTGATGTATCATTTTAATCAGTTCATTACATTATTTGAGGTTTGAAGAATTCCAAAAAAATTTACACTTTGTGACAAATATTTTTGTCAATTTTATTTCTTCCGACTCATTTGCAGTTTCAAAGTGTGTTTACTGGTGTTTGCCTATCTTTCATCTCTCAAGTGAATGCTGCGCCGGCGCACTAATTCTCGACGATGATGAAACAAATCACAGAGAATTGTAAAATTCATACATCTCAAATAATCAAATAAAATTTGTTTATAAAGTCAACAAAATGAAGATGATGAAAAATAAATGAATAATATTGATAAATGTTTATTAAAAACAATCCATTACTTTTTTAAAAGCTTTCATTTATCATTAAAATTCAATGTTTGTTGACTGCATTCAATGAATGTGTCGGTAATGCAGATTTTTTTTTAAATAAAAAAATCATTTTTTTAATAAAAAATATAAAATTTTCAATTTATCTTCCATTAATAAGTTTCTAATTGATTGTGACCTTAATGAACCTTTGTCTACCTGATCTGAAGGCTTTTTAAAATTGGTATTTATAACAAAATTTTTTTGTAATAAAATTTATTTGCATGGCAATTTTACATTCTTATTGTGTGAATTACATTTTCGATAATTAAATGTAGCACACCGCATCTTACTAATCAAAACTCTTACAATGTAACATTTTTATGAATTGTCTTTGTCTTTTTGAAACAATTACATGAAACTTATTAAAAATTAAAACTAAAACTATAGTGTATAGTAGTAGTATCTAATACATAACATGTTCAAGTAACATGTATGATTCAAACAACAAATTTGATTTTTTTCACATACATTAAAATATAACAAAAATAAAGAAAGACAAAAATATAAATTATACAATCTTCATGCTGAGGTTTGAAGTAAAACACAATGATTTCATTTTTTTTAATATGTTAAAATATTTATTTTTGATTTTACAAGATCAATATCTGCAGAAAAATAATATAACGTATAACGTATAATAAACTTGAACATAAATCGTACGATTAAAATAAATTTTGCAACCATCGTAGTGGTTCTATAAGCTGTTTATATCCAAGTACCACAAAAAAAAATAATACAAATCTGTCTGAATTGAACTCGAATTGATATTTTTTGGTAGGTCCCACGCGCCGTGGGCCTCGCTTTAACATTAAACTATGCTATAAAATATATCCAGCATGGCAGTGACTTCACACCATTTCCCCTTGCTGTCTTAAGTGTATATATTCAATATCTGTGTAACATTCTACAAAACCAACGGATCGAACAAATCCCAATCGCGAAATCACATTTATCTTTTCTTATCTTTTTTTTTAATTCGCTATTTCGTCTGGCATATTCTTGTGTACTTTTTTGTTCACACGACTCAAATTTTAGTCTCACAAAATATTGTTATTGCATTGAATCAAAATAATCTTTTTTGTTTCATCTTCGTCTTGTTTGTCGTATTCCCATATATGTATGTATATACATAATTATATCTACATATTGCTCTACTGCTCCGTTTTTTTTCTTACTTACACAATGGACGTGCAATGCTCTTTTAATACATAGCTTTATTTGAATTACTTATACAACTTTGAGTTTTCATCTACGAACAAAATGACGATGACAAAATATTGGTAATTTTGATTTCACCCGACGTTCTTACTGAGACATGTAGAAAACTGCGACGAACTGATTAATCGTTTTTTTTTAATTTTTCTTTTTCTATTAACAAAAGACACTTTATTTTGAAAAATAATAAATAAAATAAATAATTCATCACGACAAACGTCAATTTTTTGCGCTTGAAAAATAAGGAGCCTTTTTGTTTGAACAAAAACAAAGGCCAATTTCAATTCATAAAAGAGAAATGATGAGCTCGATTGACGCGATCAAGAAATGTATTATAGCTAGGTAATTGTTTTTTTTTCAGTTAGTAATAACGTTCGAAAGACGTTAAAATATTAAACTAGATTAATTACGCTACGCAAATATTTACTGTTTTTAATATAATCGTTATCTTTCAAATTTTTTTTCATCATATCTATAGTTTTCATCACAGTGCTACGGACACAAAAAATGTGTTCTTGTTTCATAAGTGTAATCGTCGTTTCGTCGAGGTTTCACGTTTCGGTGACTTGTTTTTTTTTTCCTTTTTCTTTTCTTCTTCTTTTTTAGGACAAAAAAAACCGAGTGACCGAAATGATATTCAGCCTCGCAAAGTGCGAGGACACATATACAGAAACGTATATGCGCACACGCAACATTATATCATAGAACGTAGGGTGCTACATACATGGCAGTATCATCCCACACGAACAACTTTACGCTTTTACACTATTGTATTTATAACAATACCTTGAAGAGAATGGCGCTCTAAGAAGATCATCTAGTGCTCGCGACAAGTCTCTGAAGAACAAATAAACAAAATAAAGAACAATTTCCGCGCCCTTTTCTTGCTCGCGTTCTACATTTCACTCACGGTTGAGCATCCAATTTATAGAATTCAAAAGTTATACAATTTTCAAAACTCTTTCCACCTCGGTTCATTTCGAGTTTATTTCATTGCATGAAAACAGACTTTTCATTTTATATTTCCATCTTCAAAGCTTGAGTTGTCGTACTATATTTTTCCCATTGCTTCTCGGCCTGCTGCTGGGTCCTTCGCGATCTTGTTTATTTGTTGTACTCGTTGTGAGTTAAACCAGGAGAGGACTGGGCGGGCGGAGCGGTTGACAACAACCCCATGGGAAGAGCCACATGGCTCAGCACCGCGGTGAAAATTTTGGATTTGTCGGGCCGTGAATGTAGCTTCTCAGCTCTTTTGGCGGCTCTGATGCAAAGTCCGACGCCGTGTCCACGTCCGACTTTCGACAGATGATCATACGTACATCCGTGTGTAGATAAATTTTTCCCGACTTTCCTGACATAAATCTGCAAGACATTAATCATCAATTAACTAATCGATCAATCAACATAAACGTACCAGATAATTTCTAATCCAAATACCACTTTTGAGTTTAGTATTTTCAAAATACTAGATACTAAATACTAACTAATAAATTTGTCCCTCAATAGGTGTAGTGTTAATCAATCAATTATTAATTACTAATCATTTAACTGATTATGAAAATTTCATTAGATGAAACTTTGGTAAAACAATTTATATACCTAAGGTGAATGAGGTAGCGCAATGTTTTATCACGCAAAGTTCGCTGGCGTAAAAAAGTGTGAGATCGAGGGGGCATGTCGGTGAGATCGTAAAGCACTACGAACATTTTGACAACGGTGCCCAGAGGATTCGAAAGAGTCACTTGGATGGTACCACTACGCGGCACTTGGTAACCCTTCTTTCCTAAATTTATGTGAGCCTGAATTGAAAATGACACATTGAAATATTAATATATGCATTGCTTTATTTTGTTTTATTCATGTTTTACATATTTTATGTTATCAAATTGTGTATCGCATATTAAATTTACTCACAAGATACGGTGATGACACTTTATCATTATCTCCGAGCGTATAGAAGAACACAGTGACTGGAAGCTTTCGATGCTTCGGGCAGAATGAACCGCTAGCACCGATCTCCGCGGTGAAACCGTGCACAGTTGACACCGGCTCCAATCTGCCATTGAGTGCCGATTCCTCAAAGTTACCTAGAAGAGCGTGGCTCGTTGGTCTATTGCGAGACGAGGACCGTCTGCGGACGACGTCCTCGTTATCACAGACATTTTCTGCCTCCTTATCAGTCTCCTCCAATGAAACTGCGCCGGGACTTGGCGGTGTATTTAACTCGAAGAGTGCACTGAAAACACCATCCGATCATTCCAGTTTGACCCCCTAAATTGCCAACCGTCTCAAACACACTCCATTTTCCATACCTTTTGGTCATTCTCAAAAATTTACAAAACATAAAATCTTCTTTTGCTTATCTTATTTTTCAACGAATAAATTTAAATTTAACGATAACAAAAAAACAATTTAACAAATTGATATATAACTAAAACAACATTTCAATATGCTAACAGAACGCTTCGGTTAAGCACCAAATTGAAACTGCGCTTGTTGTAAACACATTAACCGGAACTTTGTGAAAACACAGTTTAATGTCAATACCCTCTGTTTGTTTGTATGTTTTTGAAAAGACTGTTGACAATTTAAACTAAATGATTCACTGAGATTGTACATTGGTCTTTTTTTTTATCAATAAGTACTATCTGATCAGACAATTATTAATTTTGATTGAGTGACCACATTTTGAAAATGGTCCCCTTCAAATCAATTAGATTGTATTCGACTAGGCGCTTTACCTTCTCTTAGACGAGACACTGTTCAAACTGCTGTCAAAGTCGAAACAGCAACTTCCCCTTCTAAGAGGTGCAGGACTGGACGTTAGCGGCAGGCCTGTTCTGCTATGAAAGACCATCGAGGCCGCGTTTTCGAGCGACCGTCTGAATTGTTCCTGTTCGATGGCGGATGGAACTGCCCTGTCCACTGTTTCGTCCTCCTCATCCTCCTTGTGCAAAGTTCTTGTCTGATCATGAACTGAGTGTCCTACAAAAAAAAACACGAAAAGTAATTAGTTAAAAAGTCATTAAAATACGAACAATTATAAAGTTTATAAACACTTACAACATTTATAATACTTATAAACTGTATAATACTTCATTTTCTCTTACACTAAGAGTTCAAAAAAATTAAAGCAACGTAAAAGTGTGTACCTTCAAGTCTAGAGATTGCAGCAGCATTGTGTATCGTCGGCACACCATTAAGACAGTCTTGTTGCGGTCCCAGCTCGCAGGATTGCAACAGAGAGTTTGTACTATTATTCAACGAGTTGTTATGTGCGCTGTTGGAGCTAGACCGACGGCGACGTTCGCGCAGGGGTTTGCGTTCCTGTTCGCGTTTAAACAGCTGTTTGATTCTGCCAAGCTTTTTGTTCAGCACCGCCGGCAAGAACCCGTCGTCCTCGTCCGAGGTGGAGGGCGAGGTCTCGCTCGAAACCTGCGAGGTGGTCGAACAGGACGAGGACAGCGAGGACCTGGGTCTGGCTCCGCTCGAGCTCTCGTCGTTCTTCTTGTCGTCCGTTGTACGGAGGATCGCGTTCAAAAGTATGTCCGCCTTGTTGACGTTGTGCAAGTTGTCTTCCGGCTCCTTCTCCTCCTTTTTGCTCGGCTGCTCGCGGTGCTTATAGCTTCTCGATGGCGGCACCTTCCGTCTGCTCGGGACCTTGGTCTGCAGCACCGCGAGCACCTCGTCGAACTCCCTCGGGCTCAGCTCCAAGTTACGGTGCAGGGTACGTGGCTCCGGACTCCGCACCGCCTTGGACTTGCCGTCCTCGAGGATCACGTTGCCCAGCACACGTCCTGGCACGCGACTCAACCAGTCGAAGATGCCCCCTTCCTCCCCCTTCAGCCTCTCCTCGTCCTCGGGGAAGATGAGCTTCGACATCAACTTATTGATATCCTTCTTCGGCTCCTTGCGATGAACCGTGCAGTTGAGATAATTCGCCTGGACCGAAGTCCCTGGCGGGTTGTCCGCGAAAGGATTGATGACGACGTTGACAGGATCCTTGGACCTCTTGGAATTCTTTATCTGACGGTGCACATTCTCCAATGCTTTCTTGTTTTTGGCCAGGAATCGATTGTCGCTGTAAAAGCAGTCACTGTCCAGCAGGATCAGGTCGTGCTCGTCCTTGGTGTCGTTCTTGTCCAGGGACAGCTTGTAACGTTTCTCGGTGTTGCCGTCCTCGCGCTCCTCGATGTTGAGCTGCGACCGAAATCGGTTCTCCAGATTATCGAAGCTCAGACCGCTGGCTTTCTTTGTCTCCGGAGGCTCCTGGCTGGCTCGCGGATCCTTCGTTTCTTTTGAATTGTTGTTGCTCTCCTGGACCAGCGGGAGTGACGACGGCTGCACGCCAGCGCTCGAGACACTTGGCTCTGCTGGGCCGCATGGCAACGAGCGTCGACGTTTGCGCTCCCCGTTCGAACGGATAGACGGCGACGGGGGACAACCGTCCTCTTCCTCACAACGGCAGTGATGTTTTCCAGGCTTGTTGCAGGGTGTCTGCAGACGATCGTCTACCAATGCTGACAATAAAACAGAAATAATTGCGTTAAAAAAGAAAGCTAATAGTTAATTTTGTTTTATTTGTTTCTGTATTTTTTCTCACCTGGTAGAACAAGGTGTTCGGACGTTTGCGACACCGCGCAAATAGGAATACTTTTGGTGGGTGACAATGCACGAGCAACTTCAATCTCGTCCTCTTTCGGCAAATGTACCGGGCAATTCAAAACCGGTACCTCCTCGATTCTCGGCAGGGCCCACACTGTGACCTGCGTAATAAAAGTCAACGTATCTTAATCAACCAATTTCGTAGCCAACTTTTTAACATCTCCTTGCTGTTACAATGAAAAGTGATTTTACAAAAACAAAGAAATATTTCAAAAAAAAAGAACAAACTAAATTAATTTATATTATTCAAAATTATAGTGTAACATTGCATTATATATTTAGTAAATTTTATTATTATTATTATTTTTTGTTTAAATTAATGATTGACTTTGGTGAATTGGAATGTTTATTATTATTTGCACATTGGAATTATACCTTCATTGAGCTGTTATCCCCACAAGCGGCCAGAGGAAAGGTGTGTTCGGTCGGAGGCTCTCGAAATTTCCGCAAGTGATCTTCATTGTAAGGTACTATTCGGGTAACAATGTAATTTGGTTTTGTACCTTTGCTGCGCGACCACCAAGCGGCTACTTGGCTGAAGTACAAACGAGACCGTACCGCTTGGTACAAGCCTTGATAATTCATAGTTTCTTGGTTTCTGTAAAAAATAATTGTCAACAAAATTAAAGAAAAAAGCTCGTTTTAAAATCAAACAGCTTTAATCAATCTTTCCAACTGAGTTGATTTATTATTTATCATTTACAAAATCAACGTGGTTATTTACAGAAAGTTAAAACTTCCTGATAGAATTAAAATCAATGCTCTTTCAGACAAGACTATTGAAAATTGCATCTTTTTATAAACCGTTCAATTTGAAAAGAGGACAAATTCATTTTACTTGCAGTTGCAATGTCAAATTCATTCTCCATTGAAAAAAAAAAAAACATGGATTTTTCAAATTTACTCACTTGCTTGGCGACACGCCGATGCACCAGTACTCGAGGAGCATCTCCGAAGAGTGCTGCCACGGTGTCATCGTCGAGACTGAGAACATCGGATCGTTGCATCTTGATTTTGCCAGGCCGCATGGACAATCGCTGCATAACAGTACCTCGAAGCACAAGTACGATCCAGCTGCTACGCGCTCCGCTATGTAACGGACCAGAATCGCATATCTGTCGCACTGAAATCGCACAATTCCTTTTAATTGAAATTCGCGCACTTTGTATTCATTATTTTTTGATTATCATCATCAACCTAATTCTAACATTAGCCAATAGAAGGGCTTGATTGAAATTGTTTCATTAAAAGTTTCAGTCGAGTGATGAAAAGTTTGAAGTCTGGAGACTAAGACGGATGGAAATATAGGTATAGGGAGCTAACTTACCAGATAATTGTCTTTCTCGCAAGTATGGCTGTTGGGTATCGGTTGAAGGGGTGCCGCGCAGTGGGGACCCTCCTTGTATCCACGAGGAGGGCCCTGGATCCTCCCTTCGCAAACAAGGACTCCAAGAGCTCGGACAACATTAATGACAGCCCCATGACTGCTAAACCCGCTACTCGGGTTTGATTGGCCATTTGCTGGCCCTGCGCCCAAGCAGTGCATTCCTGAAAATATAAAAAAATAACATCTCATTAACTTCAAAGTCGAATAATTGTATTAATCAAAAACATAATTTGATATTAATTTGAAATGATATCATCAACGTCATTGCAATATCATTGTTATAACATCAATCAAATTATTTGTTAATTACTAGTCAACTTGATTAAACAAGTTTTTTCAGGTTTGAAAGGAAACCTAATTGTTTTTGTAAACTGAAGTAATTTTGTTTATTGTTCTTTTTTTTGTGCGTTTGAATATTTTGTTCGTACCTTCGAAATTGATGATCCTTTGCAAACAACTTGCGAGCATTTGCAAAAGCATATTTTTGGAAATAATTTAAAAGATGAGAAAGTGAAAGGATGAATTAATGACCTAAGCGAGATGAACGTTTCGTGTGACGGGGGATAACTTTGCGGAAACTATTATCGCAAAGGGAACTTGATTAATTATTATTTATCGATAAGCGGCTTTCATCTCGTGAAAAATGTTGCCGGTCGAACGACCGTTGGTTCTGAGGCTTGACCCCTTCGCGAACGAGCGTAATCACGTCAACGTCAACAAAGTAGCCATGCAGAAATAGTTAACGCGCTTCGTGCATTCGGACCTAAACATTTATTACACCATATATAAAATCAATGTATACTTTATTTTCAATTTCAATTTACAACAACTCTAACACGTGAAATAAAAAATAAGAAAAAAAGAACATTCTTAGTCTGGTAGACAAATTTTGGTAGACAATTGGTTTATGATTGAAAGTTTTGCACTTTTTTATTGTTCACTTTGTTTTTTTTTTTTTTTTTTTTTTTTTTTTTTTTTTTTTTTTTTTTTTTTTTTTTTTTTTTTTTTTTTTTTTTTTTTGTTGAGATTGAGAAAAACTTTGAGAACCGGATTTACGATGCGAGAGGAGAAAACTGCGCGAGAACGGTTCGGTTATTTTCTGAACGAACAGGCTCGAACGAGAAGCGAGCCACGAAGACGTGTTCATGGTGGTAAGCCGATTTTGAATAAAGGACCGTGTGGCATCATCAGTAGCAGCAGTTTGTGCAAAAGCGTGCGGCTTTTCCAAGGGTGACTGTACGTGCGTGTCATGCGCAACAGTTTCAACCCCCTGAGTGGTGTTCGCGAAGACACTAGGATATTCCGAGTTTCACATAAAAACTACTTGATAAATTAATTTTAATTAATTTTTCTTCAAAAAAAAGAACAAATTAAAAAAAATGGGAAAATGATATTCAGAAGTGATATTCGGAACAGATGTTATTCTTAGAACAAGTTTCAAATTGAAATTAAAATTTAAATTCAAATTGAACATTAAAGTTCAAAGTTGTAAGTTAATTCAACTGCAATTTTGAAACAACAATTTCAATCGTGAAAATGTTTAAATGGCATGCAAAGTTTCATTTGTTGAAAAGAAAATTAAACTACTTGTTATTTCAATTTTGCAAAAAAATACTTGTGCAATCATGGAGCGTGGATTATTTAATTTACAAATTGAAAGGGTTAATAACATTTTCATGCAAGGACCGGTCGGCTGGTAACGTTACGAGATATTAGCACTTCATTTAATTTTTCGAAGTCAGTGCACAAGCCCGGTGTGTGCTTCAGGTGTTGCGCCAACCCGCTTCGCGCTTCGCTTATTTTCCTCGTTTGAGTACAGAGCGGGTTAAAAGTTGTACACAGAGAAAGTAGGCTACATAATCCCATACAAATATCAATCATTTTTTTTTCACATTCTAATCAATTATTTTCCAATCTGACGAAATTGGTAACAGTTTCTTTTTCCTATGAAATTAAACGAGTTAACACATGGAATAAAAATCAATTTTAATTCGAAAAAAAGCAATACGATTAATGAATTGTCATTTATTTGTGGTTTTAAGATGTTTAATTTTCATTTTTTTTTGTTGTTTTAATTTTGCAGGTTTTTTAAATAGGGGTTGTTAATATTTATGAAATTTTTGAACAATTAACGGTACCTGTGAATGAAACTCAAAACCTCAATATCGATCGTTTATTTCGAATTGTCCGCAGTTGAGTGTCAAGTTCTACCGGTCGTGGAACATTTTTTTTTCTCCGAGCGAACAGGTTGCATCGTCTGGAAAAACATCTTTCAGTGAGCGAACGATAAGCGGCAGGTTAGCAATCCCGACACGGAATATGTATCTACTTTGTGCGATTGGTTCGCGGAGGATTTGCTATTTCATTGCAACAGAGGAAGGGAAAAAAATGCGAACTTAGGGGACGCGCTCGATAGAAAGCTCAGCGACGAAATAAAGTCGTACTGGCTCGACGCTTTTTACTGCCCAACTGGTTTCCCTTTTTGTGCACGCGAAAGTGGCCGAGATAAATTAGCGCAGGGTTTTTAATTTTGTCTCGCTTAAAAGGATATCTAAATCATCATTCGAAAACGCTTATTCATTTCAATTTTTATTAACGTCTATTAATTTGTTAACGGTTTTCTATAATTTGTACAGAATTTACGAAAAAATTTCTTCGCTAATCTCACTCAATTATTACAAATACTACTTCGTGAACTTGTTTCATTTTCAAAATAAAACAAGTTGTAACAAATTATAATGTCACAAGTTCAAAAAGTAAAATCGTTTGAAATTGTTGTTCTTTTTATTTATTTATTTTTTTTTTGTATTGATAATTGAGTTGTTTATATTATTTTCCAAAGGATGATAATGGTGATTTATTGATGAAATGTTTTGATATCAATTTGGTTGAAAAAGTAGAGCGTTCAGAAAACGGGAATTTGTTTTTGAAAAATTGGTCAACTCAGCAATTTACAGGTCAGAAAACTGTTAGCGAGATCTAGGTTACAATGAATTATACGATATCGATCCAACATTATTCGCAAGAGCGTGTAAAGATTTTTAATTTAAACAAACAATTCGTTTAAGACTCATTTGAATGCCTCCGGGCTTCCGTAAGGGGTGGCAGAAATTTGCTTATCAGTTCGTGCCGATCGAACGCATTTCCACGTATGAAAATGTGCATTCGCTCAAAACGCCGTTTCGTAGTATAACCGAGTTCAACACGGTGAAAGTTGCACAACAATAATACACTTTTATAATTAATTTTGCAACCGATTCAGAACCGCAATCGCCAGATTTCTCTCCTAGTCACTTCAAACTAGACGTCCGAAATCGTTCCAATGAAATGATACCATTTTTTATTCGTTCGATTCATTTAAATAACTTTTTTTCTTTTCTTTCATTTTACCATTTAAAACGTTACATCTCGATTCTTACTGCGTTTCAGTTTTTATCGTCTGATTGGTTTTGAATCATGCAATTGCTTTATTTCAACATTAGTTTATTATTTTCATTTTTCGAAGAATAAAAAAAAAAGAAAATGTCGTGACGCTGAGAAGTCGAAGTGCGAAGACTCCAGGGGTCAAAGTTTAGATAGCGGCGCGCTGACATAATGCACTTTTCAAGATTATCATACCGGGCGTGAGGCCTCGCGAAATCGCTGACGATAATCATCGTCTTCCATCTAGTCATTGTTCAAATTATATGTGAAACTGTGAGCTCTACTTTGTGGTCGCGATTAAACTCGGCTGGATTTTTCCCGTGATAGTTTTCGAGGTTTTGAGATAAGATGCGGTTTTAATATATAGAACTTATAGCATATAGTTTTTGAAAGTTTCAAAGACACTGGGAAAGGGGGCAGGGGAACACATTTTTTTTTTATCAATTCAACGTGACTCAAAGGAAACACCAGCGAGTGATAATTATTTAGTACTATAAAATGAATGGAAAAATTGTCAACGATAAGAGAGTTAAAAATCGTGGATTCAGATTGATTAAAGATTTTGTTTTTTGAATTATTGATTGATTCAATTGAAATGTAATCGTTAGCAAATAAGATATGGATCGAAATAAACCGGAAATACATTATGTGGGTTCAAAAAAAAAAACTAAAACGTCTTTTGAGACTTCAAAAATTAACATTTAACGTTAAAAATTGTAAAATAAAAAACGTATCTTTTGTGTAATGTCATTTCAGTTTTGACGTATGCAAATTCAACTTTGATTATTATTAAATGATTATTTGACGTTATACAAAATGTATATGGCGCGTCAATGCGCTTTTATCAGAAGAATATAAAATTATAATTTTATTAGACGCCCATTCTCTGACATGCGCGAGTCAATGACTTTATTGTTGCACGCGTTAATTTATTAGCCCAAGACAAAGGGCGCCGCGTAGAACAGACCTCTGTCACAGTCCGTTTGATACAACGATAACAACTAATGAACGATAAAAAAAACCAACAAATGTTTCTATGTTCGTTATCCCAAATATTTACTCCAACACAATAAAAGTACACATTTCATTATTTCATCTTTCATTATATTATATACAAATTACCATCATTCAACTCGTACAAGTTGTTTTCGTACATTTTTTTCACAATTTTTTTTTTTACAATAGAAAAACTATATGAAAAGAAATGATAATTGAAAATTTAATGGTAAAAATTAGTGCGAAGAAATTTTACAAAAGATAATAATAATAATAACAATAATAATAATTATAATGATAATGAATAAAAAAAATTAAAAAATTAATCTGGATAGAATGATTTTGAATTAGGCTTTTGATGATAAATAAACAAGTTATTTATTTACAATAAAACAAAAATGAAAAGAAAAAGCAACAAATTGATTAATTTTGTTTTGAATTTGCATGTTATTGTGATGACGATAAGTGAAGAATATCGAGATGACGGTATGAGCTGGAATATCGCAATAGGTCCCATCACACGCCAAAGGGTCGACGCTTTTTGCGTCTAGACGCAGCCGTGCCACCCTTCGTTTTAGGAAAATTGCCACGAGGTTGAATAACCGCAACCTTAATCCTGCTGCCGGAGCCTGCCAGGGGCGTCCGAGTGTGTGTGCGCTTCGTGCGCGCAGTCCTCCAAACAGTCGGAGTCGATTCACTCGTTCCGTGCATATTTCAATGAATGACACTGCGCGCTAACTTTTAACGTCCTTCTCGTAATTGCACCTACGAGCGGCTTTGTCAGAAATAATCATAAAGCTGATGATTCCCGTTCTTAAAAAACAACAACAACAGTTCAAATTATTATTCATTATTAATTGTATACAATGCACAGTACAATTTTCAGTACAATCAATCAAATTTCAACTAATTTTCAAGTCCACCAGGTGGCTCTCATCAAAATGTTTATCTAATCGTTTCCCTAGTTCCCAACCACGCCACCAGGTGGCGCTGATAAAACTGAACAAATTAGCAATCAAGATTTAAAGGATTTATCATTATTGTTCACAATACAAAGCAAAAGTTAATAGAACTAGTTTCTACTCATGAAATCAGCTGGCACTCATGAAAATGTTTATCTAATCTTTTTCTTAGTTCTGAGTCGCACCACCAGGCGGCATTGACAAAAACGAACAACAAAATGTCAACCCAAATGTACTTCTGCTTGACACAAATCGCGAAATTTAATTCCCTTTTACAAATCCAGTCGGAGAAATAAAGCAAGAAGATTATTTAAAAGCTTACAAAAACTCGAGCACAGGCAGGGACTTGTAATGCGAGAACCGATGGCAGGAAACCTTAGCTGTAACGTGGTTTACAATTACAAACACACACACACACAAGTTTTGGAATTCGTTAATTGTTGTACAATCAAATAATATCAAACAAAAAGTTTGCCAATCAAGACAGTTGAAATTCGCAAAGGAGGGCCCCGAGCGAAAGGAGAAGGGGGGAAATGCACAAACATAGTTGAAACACCGATTGCGGAATTTCACATTGTGTCTCGACTATTTCAAAACTTGATGAATTATTTATGGACCGATGCTCGATCGATAAGTCACGAGTTTGATTCAATTTCAAATGAAGTCGGTCTAATCTTTATTGATGGTGGAGTTTTTTTTTTATTCATTCAAAAATCGTTTGTTTTAAGAGCCTCCTTTTGAAAATAAGGAGAACAATTAAATTTAGACGACGAAATGTGTAACTATAGGATTGTGAATGTAAATTCAAGTGACTGCAAAGATGACGAATTTGCCGAAAGGGTGTCCTTTAAAATGTTGATTGTTAACGAGCCGTGGCCAGTGGTGACTCGTTCGAGCCAAAGACCGACATGCCGAACCCCGCGATGCGCCTACTGCTCGTTCCGAAAACATAAACCTGCCTCGCCAGCCGGTCTTGTTTTGCTTCATCACGTGTTATCCAATCCATGTGTGAGTGCCATCCCGAAACTACCACAATAAATTTAAAGAGCCACCCGGAAACCGGTTCGTCGTCCGTTTTGTTTTGAAACTGGGAACAGACGTCAGTAGTGTATATCTCGCACAGTGATTCTATAATCTCTTTTCCTTTTCCAGTGAACAAAAAAGCTCCCCGGTAACGAACTTTTTAAACAAAAAAATGCTTTAGATGTTTTTTTTTGTTTTCATTGTCAACTGGAATGATGTCGACACCGTGACTTGAATTTTGTGTTGGGCCATTGAGGATTCTTCAGGCTTACCTGAAACGAGAAAAAATCCAAGTTAATTGAGGAAGGTCGAGACAAAAACACAGCGATCGATTGAATTTGAGCAATGAAAAGCACTCGAGACCATTGCGAAGATCCAAGCATCCTACTGAGCTAGTGATCTATTTTGAGAAATTGGACTCGTGGCTCTCCCGTATTTGGACCACAGATCTTCCTTCACGATCATGCGCACAAGATCAAAAAAAGATCAAAACCTATTTTGTCCGAGCCACTTTGGATGTGACTTTTCACTTAGAGATAAAGAAACGAGAAAATTGGAAAAGTTTGAATGTAACACCGAGTGTCGTTTATTTTTATTTTTCGCTTCTCTTTTTTTGGTAATCTCGTTTTCTTTAAGGTGTTGTTGGAATAGCTTTTATTATCAGGATACAAATGTCGCTGGGCGATGGCAGATAAAGATGATCAATGTCGGAGCAATCTCGCGCGACAACTACCAAGTTTCAAGATAAAAAGCTCGTCGATAACGCTTTTGAAATTAGATCAAAGTATTAAATGGGCGGTAATGTCGGGGTCGCGTGCTCTTGCTTTCGAAATAGACTCGGGGATAGAAAGTCGAGAGCCCGCGAGGAATAGGTGCGATAGATAGGATGGAAACGACAAACTAGATATGAAGAAAGAGCTGCGAGATATCGTGTCAAGGCTGATGTCTACGAATCGGATAGTATTATTATGCATCGCGGACCTTTAATTCGCACATGTGCGCTTATTGACTGTGCTCGTCGGCCTCTCTTGCGCGCGAGATTGCCTCTAAATTATATCGCACATGTGCGCAACGACCATTGTCTCCACGCCACTTTTCCTCATTATTCACTATGGCTTTTTAGGATCTAATAATGCCAACGTTTTTATTTTACTTTTTTTTAACCGACTTTTTAGACTTTCTTGAAAGCCAAATTGTTCATTTTCTAGAATCTAAAACTATGTAATTATTACCATGATAAATTTCAAAGAAATTAAATTTCTAATTTGTTTAAATTTGAAGGTTCATTTAATTTGACTGAAATTTCGAATGAAACTTTGTAAGCTGATGGATAGTTTTTTGTGGAACTCATAGAGAGTGAGACAAAAAAAAGTTGTTTGAGAAATGGAGTTGGGTATTTTTCTTCAAATATTTCCAGTTAATATCCATCAATTTTGTTATCACATTCGTGGAACAGATTAATTAGAAGTTAAAGAGCGGGGAGACGAGCAAAAACCTTGGTACCATCCGTTGCTAATTGACAAAGGGAATGCAATAAGTATTGACCATGATTCAACATCAACTGCCTCGATACCAAATTTAGCGAATAAGCTACAACTTCGTTTGGATTCTTCAATGCGAGATCTCTTTGAACCAGATTAATCACGATTCGAAGAAATTGTATGTCTTCTATCGTTGAGCCTAACTTTTTTTTCCCTCCCCTCTCGACTCGAAAATTTAATTTAACTGAAAGATCAGTTGATTTTGTTTCTAAATTTGCTCAAATTGATTTAATAAAATTGTGGAATACATTAAAACAAACTTTTCATAAGGGAGAAATTTAGTTACGAGTTTTTATTAGGGAAAATAAAATTTAAGCATGCATCCGATTGCAAACTCGGAGGTGTGTGTGGTAAAGTGC
The DNA here is from genome assembly GCA_030523145.1 of Trissolcus brochymenae. Taxonomy (NCBI): domain Eukaryota; kingdom Metazoa; phylum Arthropoda; class Insecta; order Hymenoptera; family Scelionidae; genus Trissolcus; species Trissolcus brochymenae. The sequence continues at coordinate 20,768 of JAQQRF010000093.1, forward strand.
ACAGGAAAGGGAGGAGTTGCGGCCCTGGGCTCGACGAGGTCAGTTGAGTGTGTTGAGCAGCCGAGCCTACAGCTGGGTACAGGCTACAAGATGGCGCTGAACAGCTGATCAAGTCGAGGCATGCGCTTTGTTTTGACTCCATGCAGTCCGTCAGGTCGCTCCCAAGGTTCAACGTGGCAAATTTTGTTTAAGCAAACTTTGAAAAAAAAGTGGGCGAAAAATGGACAAAACGATTTTTTTTGCGGTTAATGAAAACAGTAAAAAGGAAATCCGATTAAACCAATTTGTAAAAGAATAGAGAAAGAGAGAGAGAGAGACAGAGTTCAATACTGAAAATTGGCTCGCGTCCAAATTGTGACGATGTGAGATGCATTTATATGTCAATACACGTGGCTCGTACTTTAAATACCCGGATTTTCGTAATTTTAGCTCAGCCAATTCTAAAATCATCGTTCCTTTCTTTGCGTGAGAAAAATAAAAGGATTGAACACATTGATGAAAGGAAGCAGCGATTTTAATTTTGCATTCAAATGATGCTTCAAGTTTCTCACTTTCTGTTGAATCTTCTCGACGTTTTTCCTCATCAGTATTTGAATTAAAAACTTAATTACGTAATGAAACGTTTGAGTATCAAATACTTTTGAGAGTTCATAAAGTTTCGCGATCATCAAAGCCAATCTTTCAAATTAAGATCTGAGAGTACGAACAATGTTCCACCCCAATCAAGTTGCAACTAAATTATATACCCTTGGCGAGAAAACTTTTTGAACCGTAAAAATGATGGCTCGCAAGCAGTTCGTCTTACAAAAGGAATTGGGATTAATTAAACGGTCTTTAGGACGCGGGTATTTCTCACGACAAACCTCCATCGGCAGCGTCACAGGTCGATTGTCGCCGAATTGTCTCGTTTTCTCGCACGTGCACAAATTGTCCGCGTAACAACGGCGTATCTGGCACATTGACAAGAGGCTAGCGCGGCGCTCCACTTATCACACGCCTCCTCTTTGTTTCGAGTCCTGCGCGCATTTATTCCCTCTTCCCTCATATTTATCTATTTTTGTGTCAGCCAAAAAACGACGTTTCCACACGTGACTTCTCGATACGCCTCAAAAAAATCTTTACAAAGTTTATTCACACGAAAAAAAAAAAAGAACAGTCTTCAGACAAAGATCCAATTATTTTTAGTTTTCTTTCTTTCTTCAAACTTTTCCTCGTTTATTTGTAAGACGTGTTTTTATTTATTGGATTGTTTCAATTTTAAGAATTGAAATGAAATAAATGGAAAAGAAACAAAAATTGCAGGGGACATTTTTGCAAAAATGATGAAAAGCTGTCAAAAAAAAATTTTAGTACATTGGGTAACAATTCTCGGGTTTCTCCTTGGAAAATAAGAACTATGTATCACCGTGTAACCATCTTTGTTGAACAATACACGAGACTTGATCACAGCTGTAAATCACGAGAACCAGCGCTAGCAAACTAGAAGTAAAGTAAAATTGACTGCCAACTTTCACCCGTGTGCGACGCACAACTATTACCAACTCTGCAATCACCTTTTCCGCTAATCTCAAAGAATTTTCGCATCCCTATTAATTCACATTTGTTTTTATCCTCTTCTATCTTTTCGTATTTTGATCATTGTTATTATTGTTTATTCTTTTATAAGTTGAAAAAATGCGCTATGCAAATCTCTTCTATGTAAGGGAGAAATCGCAAATTTCTTTCCTGGTTCTCTGATGCAAGTTAAGAAAAAAAGATGAATTTGACAGCGTACTTTTAATGGCAGAATTTATTTGCTGATTAGGAAAATTATGTAGAATGTTTTTTTTTCCATACCCGGAACAACTGCTGGTATTTAAATCGAGGAAAAACTTTTTCTCTTTCCTTTTGGGGGAAAAGGAGGGACTGCAGGAAACAAACGATTTTGAAAGTGAGCATAGGAAAGTAATGCAGTTGAAGCATGAAAAATTACAGCTCCGTGGCGTATGATACCGTAATTGCACGAAACTTTCGTGCTTGCCGTCGAATGAAAACTCGACGAATCTCGCATTTTTTAGAGCCCCAAACTGACTGGCAGTTTTTTTTATCTTTTTTTCTTTTCGTCGGTCGCAATTTTTCCAATTGAATTTCAATACAGAATACGGGCCTGCTACAAAACTTCTCCGGAAAAGTCTCTCGGTTAAACATTATGTTTTCATCAACGATCGTCTTCTTCTTGATGAAAATTGTGTTTTGCAAAGAATTAAAATCCCCCCTGAGTTTGAAAAGCATCATCCAACTCGTCTTTAACTACATCAGCGTGCATAAAAGTGGGACATTTGGCGCAGAGCAGACGCATATATTTTTTAGTATTCCTTCAGTTAGAGAGTGTACGATGCACTTAAGGGACAAGTATCGATCCAGAGCAAACGCGTTTTAATAAAAAAAATTTATTTGAAAAAAAAAAAAAAAGAATGCCACTGCCAAGTATTACTTACTTGAAATTATTTTGCAACAAGAAAAAAGATTAAACAATTTTTCATTTAAAAAATACATTCAATACAAAATGTTGATGATTAAATGAATATAATTTTCTCTGTAAGATTTAGTTTGACGAAACTGAATTTCGAGGTTTCAAAATTTGAAATGTTGTTTTTGGATTAATGAATGTATTAAATTTGAAATGGGACATTAAAGTTTTGATATAATGAGTTATATCGTGATTTGCGAGGTGATTTGTTTGCGGGCCGAGGTTAACAGCAAAAGTCGTTGATGCATCGCCGAGTGGAACTCTGCTAAATAACTGCGATAATTCGCGTTGGGAGTGCGCCAGCACTAATGATTGTTTATATTGCATCACGTTTAGGGGGGCTCGTTCTCGATCTGCGTGTCCTTTCACTAGAACCAGGTGCAACACGCGGATTCTAAACCAACGGGACCGCACGAGCGACTGGTACCCAGCGAACGCTTGTCCCAAGCACGGATTTTATTCTGACCTGCTATTTTGATCCATGCACTTGATTCTTCCCTGTTCATTCAGTCTAAATTTCTAAAATATACCTAAACTTGCTTTTCCTTCTGCTTTCAAACCATTCAAGATAAGATCCATCGTTTCATTTTCTCATATATATATGTATTCAATCATTTATTTAAATTCATTTAGTTTTTAGTTTAGTCGTTTATTTTTAATTTAATTTATTTTAATTTATAATCAACAGAGAAACATTAAACAGTGAAAATTTGTTTGTTCATGTTTTATGTCAATGGTTGGTTATTATTTATTAATAAACTTCAAATATTTTACACGAAAGATCAAAGATCAAATTAAAACAATTTTTTTCAAATTTATTCTTTGAAATTGATGAAATTTGTGGTTGAAAGTTTAAAAAAAAGCATTTTGTATGAAAATAGCTATCGTTAAATGGATAATACGAATTATCATCAATCATATCTATGATAAAAGCACTTTTGCACATTTGTATAAAAAAAGTTTTTTTTTTCGGTTTTGGTATAGATGATAAATACAGTTACTTATTCATGTTATTTTTGTTTGAAAAAAAAAAAAGTTTGTCCGTTGTCACTAAACCGGATATCAGGATCGAAACTTATTATACATTATTATTCAACGACATATTTAAATTATTAGACGAAATTTCATAACGTAGAATATGCTAATAACAGACTTTTTGATTTTACAAACAAAACATGGTCGAGTGCGTCACGTTATGTGTTTTTATGCGTTGGTAAAAAAAGCTCTTAGAAAAATACACATACTGACAAACTGTGTAAAATATCGAACGAAGGTTCAGTACAAGGTCTTCTCATTATGTTTCCAAATACAACGGAAAAACTGGTAATATATTTTTCAACGAAAATATAATGAACCATCGCTCTGAGTTATTATAATTTCATTAATATCAATTTCATCAGCTACGCGATCGATGGAAGGAAAAACTATCCATGAAAATGTAAACAGCAAAACAACGCAGGCATTCAACAACTTGATCTGTACAGTTTTAATTTAAATTGGATTTCAACAGTTATTTCATTTGTTTCACTGTTTTGTTTAATTGTTCTCAACGATAATAATTGAATGACAGGAGAAATAAAAGGTGCGAAATTCAAATGGATCGAATTTTGTTTTATTCCTTTATTTTAATTGAAAAGAATCATACAATTAATTTTGTCACGGCTGGTAAAACGTGGATTATTATTTGCATTGTCTAAACAAAATGGAAAAATTAAAAAAAAAAGATAGAAAAATTACGTTGTTCTAATACTCATTGAAAAAAAAAAAATGTAATCGAGACATGATGAAAACCAATTAACACGCGATTTGCAATGACACTCGGCGATTCAAAATTACATAACGTGGTTACAGTGTAGTCATTTTCGCGTAGTCGCGCGCGCGCAATCAAAGGATCGACGTTGGGCAGAGCATGGGCGTCCACGTACGCGATCCAATGCCAATCAATTGTCTTTTTACGCGCAAAGTAGGATTGCGCTTCCTGGTTGAATCTTACGTTTGTTACGTAACTCTCTGCGACACGTGCAGTTGCGTGATTGCATATATAGGTATATACTAGGTATTCGCGATACACATCTACACTCCTGTTACTAATCATGTGCGCTGACTTACAAAGACATTCTGACGTCAACGCGAATAATACCAGACTGTAAGGGGCAAATTTAAAATCTCATTTCAAATCGACAAATTCATCCAAATTGTATCAACCTTTGCAATGCCATCACATTTTTTATTGCAAAATACATTTGGTGATATTTAATTTAGATAGAAGAGAAATTTAAATTTTAAACATTTCAAAAAAAACTAATTTTAATAAAAAAAAAAAAAAAATGTCTAATACAATTTTTTTTTGTCGTTTTTGAAATTTTCTACTTACTTATAGATTTATAGGTCTCGTTTGCCTTTCATTGCACTTCATGTTTTTTTTTCAGCCACTCACCTGAAATGAAAAAAGATAAAATTGATTATATTAAAGCACAAATTTTGTTTAGAAATAAAAAAAGTAGAACATATAGAAACATGCTGATGGAAAATTAGTTTTTGTCGATGTAATTGTTCATTTACGATCATTTAATGTTTGATGACGAATAGCAGCGAGCCCACAATCGCAATAAATGATCATGAGAAAGGAAAAAAAAGAGACGCGTGATATATCTAAGGATTGTACAATAAAAGTTGACCCTCGCGCACGCCTGCACTCCTACACTTCCCTTATTAACAATGCAGAGCCGTTGTTTAAAAAAAAAAACTTATCAATCAAATGTTTTTTAATGACTGATTGGTACGAATCAAATTATTCAATTTCAATTTAATTATACGTTACGAGCGTTTCTTCTTTCCTTTTTCTTTAAAAATAATTTTGTTCGTTAATTTGCTTTATTACATTAAGATAAGTTTGTTTTCGTTTGATTAATTAATAAATGTCTTTCATTTGTATTATTAAAATTGTAATGTTATGATTTAAATTGTAAAATTGATGATTGATGCGTGATTCACGCGCTGAATCAAAGGTTGCGTATGAATTTGCATCGGTTTGCAAGTTGATGCTCCACACGAAATAGACACGAGACTTTAAAATTGATCCAATTGGACGGAATAAATGCACGTGTTTTGTGCGTGCGTGTGTGTGTGTGTGTGTGTGTGTGTGTGTGTGTGTGTGTGTGTGTATTTGTGTGTGTGTGTTTGTGTGTGTGTGTGTGTGTGTGGCAGCTGATAACATTTTTGATAGGGACTATTTTTGTAATTGGTTTCGTGTGCGATAAAGTGTTCGCTTGTGTAATTAATAAGTGTGCCCTATTTCTGCCGGGCAAAGTGGGTCGCCTGGTCGAATCTCAGGGGTTTCAGAGAGTATTCGGGCGATTCTATTTTATCCCGGTTGACAATAAAAAACAATCGAACTTCATAACGGCTAAAGCGAATTTTTAAATTTCATCCGCAGATGAAATATTGGAAAGAGGAGTGTTGAAATTGCAAAATTTGGGTCAAAAATAAAAGAATAAGAAAATGATGGAAACGAAAATCATGTAAGATAATCATAAGAAAATCATGAATATAATTAAACTAAAGGGAACAAGTTTGTGAAGCTGACAGCTATCTGGTTTGACAGCCAGATCTGTCAAACGAGCGTCATATATAAAATGAATGAAATTACACATGCGATAGTGGAAGTAAAAAGCCAGATCAACCATCGAGAGATAGATAACAAAAGAGATTGTTCCAATTCGAGTGGCAGTTTCAGCTTGGATTATTGCGAACTGCCTTTTATACGTTACATTTAAATAAACACGAAAGATTTATTAACCTGCACTGACAATTGCCTTACCTGATTATAATTCCGGATTTAAATTCTTACGGTTTAACTTTTTACGTCATATTTTATGCTCGCGTTTATTTATCGCTAACTGACGTGTCCGGATTAGAAATTTTTATAGTTTCGTAATTGAACAAGTGGAATGACTTGGAAAAAAATATTCTTAAAACTATAAACATTTTAATTATCAGCCAAGAACTAAACTTCTTCGTGGTAGAAGTAAATTTTTTGCATAGGAAACATGTTTCACAAGAGCTTGCTCCATAATATTTCGTCGTGTTAGTGTGTCATAATTGTTTTGAAATTATTTTGAATGTTTCCTTCATTTTTATTTGTTTTATTATTTTTTGTTTTTCGTCACTTTTCTTTAATTTTTTTTTCTTTACAGAACAATATATTGGAATGAAATGTTTGAATAAAACGATTTAAGTCGAGTTATTTTTTCGTTTGTGTGTTATATACCGAAGCGACGAACTCAGCAAGGAACAAAGTAAACACAAGGTGGTTTTTGTGGTTATACCTCTATATTCTCAATTGCGATCGTTTCTGCTCGAGTCAATGCGTTTCTCGTTGCGCCCTTATAATCTGGGAGCGCTGGGCAATGTAACCTTCGAGCAACGACGAGTGGCATGTCAGTTGTATCAGAAACAAATGCTGTCTGCAATTCGTTCAAGTGTTATTGTTCCAACGCTCTCTCAAATAATAATATCGTACTTAAAATTGCCTTTATTTTATTTTATTCAATTAAATTCCTTTGTTATTTTTTCTTCTTCCCCAAATTACAAAGTGTCACTTTAACTTTTGATTTTGAAACGAACTTGAAAAAGTATTAAAAACATGTTTTAAAAAACATGAAAACATAAAATGGATTCAAATTTGCATTGAAACCAAGTGTTTGAGAACATTTGTGTTTATAATTGAACATTTGTGGTATGAAGAAAATGAAACGAACTTGATAAGTAGTTATGAGAGAAGGAAGACGTCTACTTTGACAGATGGAATATATAAAAAGGCGCAGAAATATAGAGGCGAAAAGAAAAGTCATAAGAGAGATAACGAGGCCGGTGGGTGGGAAGTTGCAGTGGAAAATCTGGGTTACCTGCATATTATGCAACCAATACCAGTATAAAGTGCAGCTAGCCTGGTGATATACGTGCACGAGACAGCTGCTAGTGGCCGCAGCGGTCTCAACTCGCGGCCGCTAGCAAACCACACTAAGTGCCTATTTTTCGTATCCACGTGTTTTACAGTTTTCACAGTCCTACTTGAGCCAACCATGTGCTTTTGCAAACATTCAGTCTCCTATCTTTTCTTTTCTCTCAAGAAAATCTAAGAAATCTCCATTTGAAAAGTGCAGCAAACCGAATTGGTTGCTTTAAAATATTTATGATGAATAGATGTAAAAATTATGAGAAAACATGAAGGTTTAAAGATATAAAATGCAATTAAAAGTTAAATGTTGGTTGAATTTTATTTATCACAAACAGAGTTACATGGTGCACCGTATAAGCATGGCATGTTACGAGTTGTAAATACCACTGTTAAGGTATTAGCGAGTTGCATAATACGTGACACGTTGCTAAGCGCAAATTGTGTTCATTTTGCATTGATTTACATGGAATCACTTTTAGAATATCAATATCTCTCGTCAACTTATTGCGGAAACCAAATTTGAATCTCATTCGAAATTCAGCGCGCGCGGTTCAATTTCATTTCCAATCCGCGTTTGATTTTGTAAGGTGTATATCAAAATAATGGATTTCAAAAAAAAAAAAAAAAAAAAAATGACACGAGCCGCCAAAGCCACAACAAGAAGAGTGATTAACTTTTCATTGATTCCATTTTTCAAATCGAACACATCTGACTATGTTGTCGTCTTTTGTTCTTGAAACACGAGTCAATGAGATTGCCGAGATTGTCGTGGTATTCGATAGGATCATCAGGGCATCAACTATACATATAGACGTTTTGACGGGGCGTGAATTCGAATATGTGATGGCAAATTAACGGACGGTTTGCAGGTAGTATGTACCCTTGGTAAGCCCAAAATGATAACACGTCTTATTGATCTGTCAATTAGCGTGTGTGGCATTGGTAAGTGCGATGTACCGGAGGCGTCTATTTTTGCAGCACATCAGTTTCGTCACGATGGCCAATGCAGTCCCCGTAGGTCATTGAACCAGCCACCGTATAGCTCTCGGTTTTTGTCATTCCAATCTTTATCTTGGTTTTTTTTGTCCGTTCCTCTTTATACGATAACATATTATTCATACACTGTTGGCCTAAGTCTTGAATAAATTTATTATTAACTATTATTTCTATTTATATTTGGATTATATTTTATTGTTCATTTCAGTCTTTGTTTCATATTGATTATCAAAACAAATTTAGTAATGATGATGAAAAAAATGAAGGAAAACAGTTTATACTGATTTGGCAGGTTTAAGATGTGGTTTTTTTCTGGCAGTAATTTAGTTGTTAGATTTGCAAATCATAAAACGAATTGTTTTATGTTCTAATACTATTACATTTCACCTTGAATTCGCTTTGTTACAATCACCGTCCTTGTTACTGCTATTTCTTTATTGTGAAAGATTCTTAAAGGTTAGTTATAACAGTCATAGAGAACGTCTTGTTTTGAATTCAGAAATTAAATTAATTTTTCATTCAAAATTTAACTCAATCCTGTTATAGTCAGGTTTGGTCATTTTTTTATTGTTTATGATGGTGAGATATAAAAGTGAACAAAACAAACTGATCGTCTAAGAGAAAGAACAAAAAAAATATATCTGAAACAGCACTTCTTTCGTTTTGGCTCGACGAAATCGTTTAATTTTACAGCGTCGGAAAAATACTTGGAACGTCACGTTGCACGTACACGAACGCAAATGAACGTGAAATTCCGCGGTGTATCATCCGAGATCAATTTTCTCATTTATTAAAAGAAAACGCTTTTAATATCAACTTGTGCAAGTGGAGTGAAAGCTAAGAAGCACAAAACGTCTCTTACTGGAACAATGAATTTATTCCAAAGTCCTGACGTTTTGTTTTATTAAAATCGGTCAGGACTTTGTATTATTTATATTCACGGATTTACATTTTTCATTCCTTTTCTATCATTTTCCCAGACTATATTTTGCATCGTTGCATTTGTCGACGTTAAAAAGTAATTAAATATTCTAAAGCTTCTTGTTTTATATCTCATTCATTGTGTTTCTTTCTTTTTTTGTTTGATTTACTTAATTAAAAGTCGAATGAACATTTCGACTTGGCAAATAAGTTTGAAATTGAATGAGCGATTGAGAATCAAATTTATTAACGGATGGAATTTCCGACGAGCCAATTACTAATGTCTCGTTATGTAACGCAAATTTTATAATTAAAATCGCACAATCGGATTTTCGTAATATCTTTTCAATCCCCTGCCAAAAGATACGGGCGTGGAAACAAAAAAAAAATTATCTTTGAGATGAAATTTCCGAATCGATAAATTTTCTACACTCGAAAGTCAATTTCGCTCTCCATCCAACGACTTTTGTTTCCAATTTGAAAATGTTCCTGAAGATTTTTCAATTTGTCAAATCAAATTTTCCAACCAATTTTTCAACTTTTCCATCAGATATTATTCTGTCGAGCTCAACGTTTATGTTTTCAACTTTTTTCATTGGTTGATAAGATTAAAACTTAGATTGAAAAATATAAGATGAGCTTTCATTTTTTGATCGTAACCTTGAGGGGTTAGAAACTGTTATCGCAAAGATGAGCACCGACAATTCGGGGCGTTTTGATTTTCGGCTGCGCCAAGCCGGAAGTGCTCGTCGCGCCCGCTATACAGATAAAAGAGCGCGCAAGTTAAATTTGCGAATTAACCTTGAGGCATATACTTATAAATGAACTTGTCTATAATGCGCGCACACGTGTGCGACCGCAGTGTGTCGCACAAACGTATTACGCGATCCTAGAACGCGTCCCCGTCGTTTTACATTATTCCCCAGCATCGTTAGTTTTCTCCATTTTGTTTAAAGAGTCGTATCCGATCGAGTCTCGCTTTTCTAATGAGAAAGCCAGCGGGACCACTGCAAACCTCGTCCTTCTCTCAGACTTATTGATTTTTCACGCATCTCATGAGGAAACAACATTGATAAAACCAATCATAACAAATAAAAAAGAGACAATTCAATTGTTTCAGAAAAATTGGCTCATTTCATTATTTTTCGACTGGTCTTTATTTTAGTTGCAAGTTTCATTTGAAAACAGATTTTGAATTTGATAACAGGATTAAATTTCGAGTCAGGAAAAAACATATTAACATGTTTGAAAAGGATTTGAGAGAAGTGAAAATAAGAAAAATGAATAAATTCATGTTAATTTTGATGAAAACAGTAAAATTAGTTGAGCTGAAAATGTGAGCGGTTTTATGTCACATTTATGTAATGAGCTAAGCAAAAAGACAGTTACATAAAGAAAAAAACTGTATATAACGTCATGATTTTAACTTGGCAGACCAGAGATAAATAGATTTAAAGCACACAAATTTTAAGTACATTAAAAAAAAAAACACACACACACGTTTATAATGAAATAAATGAGTTAATAATTTTCAAGTAAGAGTGAAGCACTGCGCAGAGTAATAGCGGAAACCGTAGCAATGCGGGCCATTAAACCTTCTAGAAGTGGATAATTCATTATTCGAACGAAATCATTTGTCAAATGACTGTAAAATTATGAACTAATTACATGAATTAGAAAGTACAATTGCATCACTTTTTTCATTTTTTGTTTGCTTGTTTCGTATGTTCTTTTTTTTTTGTTTTTGGGAAACGAATCCCATTTATTTTGATTTATCAGCAAGTTTTATAACTCATCCCAAAGTAAAACACGAAATCTTCTTTTTTCATTGTTAAATTAAAGTTGAATCAGGATAAATGTATGCAATTTTTACGTTAAAATTGTTCATTAATCAAATGTTTATTTTAAACAAATGTTGACATTTATTATACAAGGAGTGTATGTCTGTATCTGTCATGTCAGGTTTTCAATTAAACATCACAATTTTCCGATGCTCAAACGTATTTATATGTTGCAAACTTTAAGATAATAACTCGAAGGTCTCTTTTTTTTTTTTTTTTTTAATTTCATATAACTCGGGCAGTTTTGACTTATCGCTAAACCACCTTTATTGGATGTCGTTATCACTTTTGAGCTTCCTATTTTGAGCGAGCGATTCAAAAACAAAACTCAGTCTGTCAAGCTCGCCACCAATGTCAGTGGTTTCGAAACTCGACACCTCCCAATGTCAATTGAAAAAGCGAAGCTGCGTGATCGCGTCTGATGATTTTTCGCGAGACGTCCCCGAAAACTGCGCGGCCTCGTCGACTGTGCGTAGGTCAGCTAAAAGCGAGACCAATGTTTATAAACAGGACAATACTCTTTGTTTGTGGTAAAAGTCAGCGGAGCTCGTATGTTTAATAAATAAAATAGCCGACTGCATGTTCCAAGTCTCTCTTGGCGTTTTGTTATCGGACTTTGCACATTTTCAGTGCACTATTCAAGTCAAAGTACAATTTCATTTTTTTTGCTCACAGCCGCTGGCCAATCTCCATTTTGTTGTCGCTCCAAAATGTACGTCCACATTTGTGAACAATTTTGAAACAAATCAAAACAAGTTTAACAACTTTGAGATGTTTCAATTTGTATATCATCTACTTGATTCAAAATGTCAAACAATAAATTATTGATCCTATTGAAAAAAATATCTTTATGGTTGAACCTGAATGTTGGTATCTTGATCTGAAATGACTTAACGATAAATGATGAATCTGTTAATATTATTGAATAGAATAATTTTTGTTCTGTCAACTCTCAACAAAGTAGCACAGCAAGTTAGAAGTGCGAATAAGAAATTGATTAAAAAAAGGGGTCAGATCGAATTAAACTTTCCTCGGCACCGTTGTTACATCTCCACTTTCGAATTTCAATTGTAACTCCTCTCGTACGCGCGAGTTCTAGTTGTATAATCGCGTAAGCGTCAATTTGTCGGCCAATGTAAGACAATTTAAAGCGACTTCATTTTAATGACACGTTAGTTGCCCGCTGACTGACACAATATGGTGCCCACCGACTTTTGACAGATGTGCCAGTTAACAGACAACGTTTATATGCCTATCCTCAGTGGTCGACAATTTTTTCCTTCCTCCCGTATTTTACTTGGCGAACAAAGTTTTAAAACTCTTGCACCATATGTTTGCACCATATCACACGTTTCCAACGCCGGAATTTCTGCTCTTTTCAACCACCAGCATTATTTTATTCATTATTTTTACACCTCTTCTTTCGTTGCTTTCGTTGCTTGCTTTTTGTTTTTTTTTTTCGTTTCATGTTTGTTTGCATATTTTTGAATTTTCCTAACCAGGAATCAGCTGCGCATAAAAAGGCCATTTTTGTAAAGAAGACACAAAAGAAAGTAAAGACTTTCACGTCAGGGGCCCTGAGCTGGCTTGTTACACGCCTGAGCGCAAACATCATTTCCTAACAAAAACGTCCGGGCCAGATAAATTTCGTGCGAGGAGAGAGAAAACGTCTCGTTCGACGGCTAGCACAAATGTCGACGTGCCGACGGTGCTGATTTTCGGCTGTCAAATTAGCTCGGGAGAAACTAAAAACGTAGGCCTGCGTCCATGGCTGGTTCTCACACATGAACGCGAGTCTTGACCTACCCTGTCAAACGAACAATGGTCTGGCGAGCAGGGGACCGAGTCCTTTTAATCTCCGCTATCGATTCGCTTCGCCTTTGACAGCTGGCGATGTTGACAATTTTATTCGCACTCGAGTTCAACCTCTGCAGATATGGGCATAAAATTGTGCTCCAATTTTAAACATTGTTGACATAAATGTCCCCTGTTCCCTCCCTCGAAGGGTGTTTTGTTTTCAAAATGTGTGTTTATTTTTGTCGGTTCTTTTGAATTGCCAATTTGTGGATGTTTGTTGGAGTGTTTATATGAAGGCAGAGGTCGAGAACCCGTGTGATGTCCCATATGTTTGTAGTGTCCCTCAAGCTGACCGAAAAACGAGAACGAGGAGGAATCGAACTCACCGATCAAAGTGTTCCAGTCGAAGCAGGACAGCAATCCGCCGAGCCCGGAGTCGGTGCCTCGGGTGTCAAATGATCCGATCGGGAGCCATAATCGGTCTAATTGTCAACGCACTTTGGGCCGCGGCGGTTAATAAACACGTTCAGGCCCAAATCGAACACAACGTCGACTCTCTCGACACCGTCACCGGACAGAGTCTGAGAACAACACGGGCCGAAGGTCTGTTGCCAACTGACCCAGACGGTGACAGCTCGCACGAGTGCCAGGCTTACCAACCCGCCAGTGCTCAACGCTCTGCCTCTCTGCCTGGAAGTTGCTTTTTTGGGAAGCTCGACGCCGTGCAATCTGCCCGGGAATAGGGGGATCCGTTCAACCCTCCCCCTTTTTTCATTCCCCCCTCCCCCTCCCCCTCAATTTTTCTCTTTGTTCTTCACTTATTAATTAATCTATTTTTTATTCACCCTACTTTTTTTTCTTTTGTCAAAATTTGTAAAGTCAGTTGAAATGACCGAGAAAGAAGGTTTTGAAAAAATGTTCTTGGGATTTTTAAAAGTTTACTTCGTTCTTTTGTTTTTTTTTTTTTATTTACTTTTCAGTCCACCTTATTTATTTTTAGTTTTGTTTAAAAGATAGAAAAGTGAAAAAAAAAAAAAAGTTTTTGAGATTGTTTCGAATTTTTGGGTTTGATTAGGTTTTAGGCTTCCCTTTTTATTTGCGAATCACAAATTTCGGAGGGATTTTGATTTTGAGTTGTTGCTTAGAGATGACGTAACTGCGTGTAAAAAAGTGAACAGATGGGATTTGGTTGATGAATGTTAAATGTTTGAATGATAAATGAATTGTGCGATGCGAGAATTTTTAATTCAGGCATTGTTGCTTTAATGTTACACTTTTTTGCAGTTCATTATTAAGTTGTGACTTGGCCCGAAAATGATGTAACTGATGCTCATCCTTTGTCATATTCTTTCCTTGTGAGATGACGCAATTGTTCTTACTGTTTTGAATAACTTCTTACTCTCAAAGAAAAATTAAAATAAAAACGAAACTTATCTGTCCATAAAAAGAAATATCGTGAATCTTGAAATTGTATGTAGAAATAAAAAACAAAGTCGATCGAGTTGGAAGCTGGAAATGTGATCACGATCGATGTTGGGGTTTCCAATTAAATTCCCGACTCTCGCACGCATGATTCTATAGGAAAAGCAGTGATTAATGCCAGGCTCTCTTTGTTCGAGTCGCGTTTGAGTGACGTGACTTTTTGTCGATGACTGAAGCTCGATTAGCGATGCGTAATTCACCAGTTTTAGACTCCAAGACCATTTTCTTGTATTCTTGAACAGAAATGTATTACATCAAACAATTATAACATAACAAAAAAAAATCAAAAGTCGAAAAATCTTCCAAGTATACAATTTTTAAATAAACTCTTTTTAAACGAAAATTCAAGAGCAAAGATGAAAAGTTGATATCGTATATACTGTTTTTCTGGTTTTAGTTAAATGTGTTGTGTAAATTGAATGAACTAAATTTGTCTTTTTTTGTTGTTCTTTGAAAAATATAAGATCTATTTCATAGATCTTCATTTGATGCGTAGCATAAAATGAACAAGCGAAGGAAATTACGGTACAAAGGGCTCTTGGCTATTTCGTGATGAATCTCTCTTTTGTAGCACGGCTTTGTCGTGCACCAACACAGGTGTGTTTTGACATTCACGCACGTATCCGTCGGGTTGGCATCACTGCGATCATATGGCAGTCAGCTGTTGTCGGGGACGTCGGATTGGTTGGAGGCACGTCTACCGACACACAAGCGCACACTCTCACGCAGGCCCCTTTTGTAGCGAACAAGTGGAATTGATCTGCCCTCAGATGCAGCACTATTTCGTACAGGAGAGAATTTCTTGAGAAAAACTTGATGTTACAACAAAGAACTGGATTGGGGTCAGCGTTGCCGCAGGTGTCGAGCCCGCAGTGACGTAACACCCTTTGCCCTCTATCCGTTTTGTTAGCAACAACAAATTGTCCTTTAAACAATTCAGCAGATCAATAAGTTGGCTCTTCGATTTTCCACATTTACCTATGCCAAGAACTGCGATTATAAAGTTGAAATTTTCATGCTAGAGCTCTCGCCTTTGTCTATTTTTGACATGCCTTTGGTCACTTTTTTTTGCACTTTTTGTTAATTTCTTGATAAAACATTCGACCTGCGAATTGAATTGCGATTGAAATAATAATTGCAAATGATTTAAATGAATGAAGCTATTTTATCGGATTGAATGAGAAGCAAAAATTGCTGGCACGTTCAAGTTCGGTATCTGGAATGGATACAAAAATGCAAAATAAAAAGAAAAAAGCAAAGCGATGTAAAACATGTCGTAGGCAATAAAATGATAACAGTCGTGATTACACGTGATGAAAAATGCGGAACTACTTTTAATAAAGACTATCAAACATTTGTCATTGTGTGAAACCAAGCTTTTGTGTCAAGTTGAGTTATTTAAATTATGTTTTTGGATTTTTGTTTATCAGATGAGATAATTTATGACTGTGTTGATTAGAAATTTAATCAAATCTGTTTTCACAGGTTTGTTATAATTGATTTATTTTTATATATACATTGAAAAATTAATACAAACGTGGGTGTTCGAAAAAAAGGTACAAATGCAGATTCGCGTTCACAGTTGGGGTGGAATACCTCGAACGTTCCTTTTTTTTTTTTTACTTTTTGCCTGACTTTTTGATGCCTCCGGTGACAAACGGGCCAGGCTTCATGGCTTTCTGTCTGGCTTCCGCCAGAGCTTTCTGTTTGTCCTTCTCTTCCTGTTTGCGCTTCATGTCTTCCTCATCAAGATCGCCTCCTTGCTTTTTGGGTGCCTTCAGAGGCTTCTTTTTTCCACCTTGTCGACCGGACATTCTGTAAAAAAACAAAACAAATTAAAGTTTTACCCATTTAACAAATTTTAAATTCCATGTTTTCATTGGATTGTGAACAAAATCGAAACTACCTTTTTTGCGACTTTGCAATGAACAATTAAATAAAGATTGATTGATTAATTTTCGTTTTTTTAAAAACTGATTACTTTTATATATAATACAATTTATAGTAATTTTTTTAACTATGTTAATTATTACACTTATAAATGATTGTGAACATTCAAAAAACTAATTGGTTCGAGAATTTTGATCTTTTTAATCGTATTTGAGTTTTATATTTTGTTTTACTTTTGATAACGTATTTTATATTTTGAATAATGTATTTGAATGAAATCTTTTAATGGTGTAGACATTTAAAAAATAATATTATTACATTTTAAATAGTACGTATTTTAAATATTTTTATAATTTGTATTATTATTATATCAGATATATTTATTAATTTTCATATAATTTGAATTTCAAATAAGAGAAAACGAAACTTAGAACCAGAGTTGATTTCTAGTCAAAACATAACCTCAAAAGATGAACTAATATTCACTAACCCTTCAAGTACGGTTGAAAAAATAAACCATCGTAGAATCAATAACTTCAAAATCTCAGTTAAAGCGGCTTTTCAATGGATATTAAATTTATTTGAAATAGTCGTTTGATTTACAACTAAAAATTCATCAAACCAATGACAACACGCGAACTGATTTACAAAAAGCAGCAATTTGGTTTTTGTATTATTGGATAGAAGTAAAATAGAAATACTCACTTTGTAATTTGTTATTAAACCGTGTCAAGAAATTATAAATAATGAAAATGACTTGGCAAAATAATTTTTTTAGTATTTTTATGCTTCAATGTTAAATTTTAGATCTGTCCTATCTTTCTAGCGGAAAAAATTAGAGTCCGGCGCCGGAAGCTTGGCAATCCTCCGGTCGTCAACAACAGTCAACAATGCTGCCAACTAAACGAACATAAAATAATATTTCCTTCTAATTTTTATGTTAGAAACTAAACTAATATTTAGTTTTATTTTTCAAAGAAACTAGAAATACAACGAAGAAAACAAAAATTAGAATAATAAAATTGACACGAATTGTAATATCGTTTTTATTTGAGTAATAAAAAATGTTTTTTTAGTCGTCAAGTTGGTACTTGTGCAATTTTCACTACTTCGTACCAACAAAACAAAATGAAAATCCCGAACTAATTAACTTGCCGCGAATAATGAATGATTATTTTGGAGCTGTCAAATTTTACAGTGTCCATAAATCTAAGACAAAGTTCAAAATGAATATTTTATTAGACTATTTGTGTCAGTTGATGACAATGTTGTAAATGACAATGGTTATTCACAAACTTTTTTATAAAACAAATCTGTACAAATTGAAAATGCAACAAATTGTTTTGGTTCCGCGTTACTATGGCAAAATTGATCATGACGTATGAGCGTCAAATTTTACTTCTTTCTATTCTACAATTCATACTGTTAAAGAATGTGAGTGAAACAAAATAAGAAAGTGAACAAAAGTGAATCATTGTTGATGGTGAATCTTTTTTTAAAACAGTGCAAAATGAAATGTAGGTGACAAAAGATAATTTTTTGCCAATTCTATTAAAAAGTGTTTTCTTATTATTATTTATGAAAAAATGACGCTGTTATTAACGAAAGTTGATTATGTGACGGTCGGTGTGACTTCACATGGGACAACAAAAATTTTACCCTCGACTGATCCCAGACAACCACAGAAGTTTGCTGTTGGAGATCATGATGGCATTATTCATATCTATGGTAAAATCTTGTCTAAATTCTGAATAAATTTAAGTGAACCTAAGTAATTCTAAAGAATATACCTAAACCCAAAAAATATATCTAAATAAAAAAAGAACAGAAATAAATTGTCAATTTAATTTGAAAAATTCATCTACAGGAATGAAAAAGGGAGAACTGCAATTGCAGTTCAAATCATTGCCAGGCGAGAAGATCAGTAAATTAGTTCTGGGCGGCTCCCTGGGTATGCCAAAGGATAAAATATTCATCGCCCGTGGAAATACAGTACAAGGATACACTAAGAAGGGCAAAATATTTCTTGAATTCGATACAAGTTTGATAGAACCAATATCATCATTGTAAAAATTATTTTTTAATGACTCTCACATCCCATCTTGTACTTTATTCTCGATTGGCGACGTTTATTTTTTAAATTTTAGATACGTCCTGGGACCTGACCTGGCTGCTTGCGCGAGAGATATTTATCACAGGTATCGAGACTGCAAAGACGCTGATTCCTATTTGGCTGGGGAAAAATTACACGACGTTGTTCTTTTGCCAGGGAAGGATTCTACCGTCTATGCTGTTTTAGCCTGCAGTGATTGCGCAGTAATTATATTATAAATTATAATGAACGAATTTTCTCAATCTCATAACACGATTTCAGATGATCAGAAAATAATTGAAATTAAATGAAAAGAAACACATAAATGTAAATTGTTCTTTTACACATTTTGTACACGGTTTTGTTTATATTTTAGATCAGAGTTTTGCAAGGAGCAAAAGGTCCAATAGTGCTGAGGTTGCCGAGCGTTCCTACGGTTCTTTCTCTGTGCAGGTTTTGATTTTTTACATTGATAAATGTTTTTTTTTTTTAATGTGAAATTAAATGAAACTGAAAACGTCGTGCTGATTTCAGGGATGGCGAGAATGATTGCACAGACCGTCTTCTCATAGGGACCATAGATGGGCGAATCGGTTTGCTCATAGTGGATGCAAAGAAGACGCTAAGAGTGACATGGTTACTAAAAAAGACAGGCTCAGAGATAACATCACTGGACACATTCGAGCTGCAAGATGGATTGGATTTGATAGTCGGACGACAAGATGGATATGTCGAAGTTTACGCTCTTGCTATTGATGATGATTCTTCTTTAAATTTAAGATTCAAACATGTAAGTATGTTGTTCATTTTAAAAGTAATAACATTTAAATGTTTAATGGAAAGTTTTGATTTAATTTTTTCGTTTCGAAATGACATGAAATGCTTCTTTTTATAGTATGCTGGAGAGAGTATCAGTACCGTTGTAGGTGGAACAGTGGGCTCGAGTGAGTACACAGAAGTTCTCGTTACCACATACTCCGGACGCATTTTCGGTCTCACAACCAAACCAGCAGGTTTGTTGGAAGTCACACAAAACGATAACGCAATTTCCCGATTGAAAGCAGAAATTGCCCAGTTGCAAGAGAAAATCAGCGAGGAGAGGGAGATCTCTATGGTTAATACTGGACTGGTACCACTGATCCTCGCTGTTGATACAAGGTTCCTAAAAAAATTAAGAAATATGAGTATAATTAACCCTTAAAAACCATATGCAAATGAATGAATAAATAAAATGTTCTCTAACGATTGCAGAATGACTTTGGACAAATCTGATTCATCATACTTGTTGTCGGTTGAATTGGACATGCCGATGGATAATATTCTACTACAATCAAATGTCCCTTTGGACCTGCAAGATGTTGATACTAACAGTGCAGTTTTCAGTTTATCATCTAGCGATCCCACAGAAGGCAATTGCGTTCTAGCAACTTACAGATGTCAAGTAGATGTTTAAACATTTTTCTCGTGTTAGATTTTTACTCTGTTTTTATTTTACATGTTTTTACATATTTTAGGTGAATACCAACAAGTTGGATATTAGACTACGAACCGTCGAGGGCGACGCGGGAACTCTACAAGTTTATGTTACATCTCAAGTACTCAAACAGACACTTTTTTCCAGGCATTGATTTTTGCCATTTACTGAGATACAATTTTGTTTTAGATCCAGCCTAAATGTTGCAGAAGGATACAAATCCCAATCTGTGCATTGTCACTGCACCAAAGACTGCATACCAAAGATCAGATAACGTACGAAGGTCCATTCAACGAACTGAAATTATCCGGCAGTTTCTCTGTTGCCGAAGTATGATCTGATTTAAAATAATGTTAAAAATATTGGTTTGGTATTTATGTTGTCGATTGTAATCAGTTGTTGTAATTACGATTCATTGCGTAACAGATGCACGCTTGGTTGGCTTTGGTATTGTCGGATGTACCTGAGAGACCATACATAGTAAGCGGCGAGGTCGAAGCCGTATTGAATTATTCTTCCTGCTTTATTGATACGATGTTTAAATGTAAATACAGGTCAGCATGCATCTCTTAGTCTGACCGACTTACTCGACACTGAACTCCTATCATAAAACATTGAAATCAATTTTCAGAAAAGGAAGCGCAACTTTTCTCAGTGAAAATATATCTACCATTATGATCGTTCGTAATGTCCTTACCAAGGAAGCAACGAAACGAAAAATAAAACTCGAAGTTTCGTGTGGTGAACATCAAGTTTTTCAATTGATTACGTTTATGAATTATTCCAAAGTTGCTTATAATTGTTTTTTTTTTCAGATGTTTATGAAGAGTGTATAAATCAAGTTTTGAGTTTGATACTGCCTCGATTAAAAGCAGTCAAGGAACTGATAAAAAAAGTCAGAATTCTGGATGCTCTGCAAGAATGGGAGCTCAAGTCAAATCCAGAGCAAAATCTTTGTACCGAATTTCAGGAACTGTTAAAAAATGAAGCGGCACTGCGAGCAAAAGTTAGCAAGGATGGAGAGTTGCAGAAAAAGTTATATGATGTTGTGGAACGTTTGTACCTTGATTGGAAAAGGGTCAGGGGTTCTGGAAGGTAATAACAGAAATATACAAATCTTTATTTTACGTTAATTTTAACGATTTTGTCAGCATTTCCAGTGCCACGGCGCGAGAAAATTTACAAACGGCGTTAGACAACTTGGATTTCGCTCAATTAGTTCACCTTTTCACTGGCAAGGACATTAATCCATCGACACCGTCAACGTCTCACGAATAATAAACTACATGGATGCTTTTCTTGGTTTATATTTTTATAAACTTGATCACATAAAAAATATATTTTTAACGTTGTTTCCAAGGGTTATGAACGAACGACGACGTTCATTTACACTCATTCAAACGGTCTAAATCAATTACAATGTATACATTTTGTTTGTTTTCATATTCAGCGACAAACGATCGCGTGAAACAAAGCACACTTGTGTCATTTGAATACTTCATTTTGTGTAAAAATTAAACTAATAGTATATATAATTGATAACGAAGAATGAATAACTTGCGCCATGATTATAAAAAGTATTGCAAATT
This sequence comes from Trissolcus brochymenae, assembly GCA_030523145.1. Lineage (NCBI taxonomy): Eukaryota > Metazoa > Arthropoda > Insecta > Hymenoptera > Scelionidae > Trissolcus > Trissolcus brochymenae. The sequence goes on from JAQQRF010000093.1 coordinate 42,319, forward strand.
AATTTCGCCTTTTTCTCAGTCTTCAGTCAGACCTTATGTGAAGTATAAAGATTGAAAGTAATTTAAAAAATACCTGTAAAAATGTTGCAACGATCAAGTAAAAAGAAATTATACATTTTACATTAAACCGCGAGTCTTTCCTTGTAGATTGACAAGAAAACATTTACAAATCTACAAATACGTACGTTGCTACAATTCAGAAGTAAAAAAATATCTGAGGCAATGAGTATCAAGTCTGCATTATTGAATTTACAACTTGAATGATCGCAACTGCTTGAATCTAAAATATGGAAAAATAGGTACACCTGAAATGATTCTTTCAAAATCTTAAATAACTGAAATGCAAACTTGATGAGTTACCTGGCTATTACATAGGTTTACAGTACTCGTTATTTAAGGATATTTGTCTCTTATCAACTTCATTTATAAACAGTATAAAATTATAAATTTTTTACATAGCTATATTCTTTTTTTTTTTTTGATACGGAAAGTGTAAAGAACACATCTTTTATTTGAATCTCATTTTCACACATCGAATTTTTTTCAAAGGACTTTCTTTTTATGTACAGGTGAAAATGAAATTCTTATCTATTGAAATTGTATGAATCTTATAGTAGTTGGAAAATTCAACTACTGAGATAATAATTTTTATAAAATTACCAAATAAGTTTATGAAAAAAAAGAATTAACTGAATTTTAGCTTATGGACTGTATCTAGTCATTAAATTTTACTATTCTTATTTCAGCATGAACAGTCTTGTGTTTTTTCTGATAGTTAATATTAAAAAACAGTCAAATTGACACTAACAGAAAAATTGTATCAAAAAATCATCGACAGTTTGTAATAGCGAATCATTTGAACTAAACTGAAGAATCATTTGAAAGCACTGTATATTTAACATACAAAAACATCTGCCTTTAAACCCAGACCAGGACTCTATAATTCATCTCTTCAAATTTCAGAAGTAACATATAGTTTTCAATAGAAACAACTATAATCACAAAAACATGAATTGCCGAAATAAAACCTGTTGTTATCCCCCGAATTTTGATTAAAACTTTTAAAACTAAAATAAATCACAGTACGGCCCTTAGAAATTGAATTCATTTATCAAGTAGAGCTGCATTTTTGCAATTAACAAGTTTGAATCGTCCAGATCTCCAAGTTCTGTATAGTATAAAATCGATTATCAATTTTAGAATGACTTACCCAGGATGCAGACTTAAAGTACTTCCTATCATTAACTATATTGATAATTTGATTACAATAAAACTAACGTCGCTTGTAGTTACTGTAATTTCTAGTGACCATAGTTGATAACGTGTTCGGTTTTTATATGAAAAAGTATGGCCTGAAACAAAAATAACAATGAGCAAATCAAAATTAAATTTGAGTTTGAATTCAAATTAAACAGTTACGTACATTTCATCGGCAGTTCTGACAACTGATTCGAGCGGGTCCTTTTCATTGCTGCTGTCGTTGGCACTCGATACCTCGTATTCTAGCGTTTGCGAGCCCTCGTGAGGTAAAATGCTTTCCGGAGTTTGTGGCCCTGCGACGATTTCAACAGCGCTGTTTGGCTCGACTTCTAGTTTTAGTTCATGCACAAGGTCCTGAATAGTCCTTGCCTTGTTGTTGGCAGCTTTTTGAGCGTCGCTCTCCGTGTTTTTAGGGACGAGACTGCGACTAGCCGGTCGCTCGTTGCGACTGCGTGTGTGCGTGTGCAAATGCCTCTTCATGTCGCTGCGCACTCGGAACGGTTTGCCGCAAATGTCACAGGGATGAGGCTTCTCGCCTGTGTGTATCCGTCTATGGTTCTGCAAGTAACTACTCGCGCGGAACGTTTTGTTGCAGTACTCGCAGAGATAATTCTTCTCTCCGGTGTGGATACGTCGGTGAACAATCAGCGAGTACTTGCGAGCAAAATCTTTGCCGCAGTACTCGCACTGGAACTGTTTCTGTTCCGAATGAAGACTTGTCGAGTGGTATTTTAGGTCGCCCCACTGACGGAAGTGCCGACCACACTCCTCACATTTGTACGGTTTGTCCCCGCTATGCAAACGTTTGTGAACCTGATTTGATGGACAAATTTTTCATTAGTTCTAATTTTGTTTCAATATCAATAAGTTTGATGTTAAAATAATGGCAACAAACCTTCAGTGCACTTGCAGCAAAGAAACTTTTGCCACATATCTCACACTGGTGTGGCCTTTCTCCACTATGTGATCGCATGTGGTACACCAAGCTGTTTTTGTGATGGAATGTTCGATCGCACTGCTGACATACGAGATTTTCCACTGCAAAAGAGTAAAGGAAAATTGAATAAATGAAGGACATGTTAAGCATTTTTTTGAATTTTCATTTTCGTTTTATACTCGTACCTGTTTTCGAACGACTCTTCTTCTTTTTTACAGTGGTGGCAGGTTCGCTGGTTTCATTGTTTTGTATTAAATCTTCCTTGCTTACTGTCGACACTGGTTCGGAATGTTTCGGGTTATTTTGTTCACTGTTGTTTGGTAAAGTCCAAATATTTGATTCGTCAGTTGAAGTTGTTATAGGATTTTGCGTCTCATCATCTATATGCGCTTCCGTCTCTTCAACTACAAGTAATAACGAACCAATTATGATAAATGAGGATACTGAATGATTTAATTCGGACACTGAACACTCTTTCCCTCTCAACTTACCAACACCTCTGATCCCTTCCATCAAATCTTCCGGCTCACTAAACTCTTCAATCTCCTGCACATCTTGCGCAATGCTTTGTCTAGCATTTTGTTCTGTTAGATTAATACTTATAGTTGTCCCAGAACTCGTCTGCTGGGTAATTATTCTTTCTTCTTTAAATGGTTCATAGTGTGTCTAAAAATACAACAACAATAAAATCAATATTCACATAGTAAATATAATCTTATCGAATAAAGATAATAAATAAAAAAAAGCCAATTCAACTGACCTTCAAGTGTTCGAAGAAAGTAAGTTGCGTGCTAAATTTATTATTACACAGTTCGCATTTGAAAGCAGGCGCTAAAGTTTCCTTGACCGCCTGCATCTTCGCTGCAGCTTCATTCACAACATTCTCTTGAAGCCTAGCGATGTCCTTGTTCCTAGCCGTGCTCTTTTTCACCTGCTTGACTTTGCGCGGGTGTTTTCTTTCCTCCCAATTTTTCCTCTTCTTATGAGGAAGCGTTCTCTTGGGACCATTTTGGGAAAACTCCTCGGCGTTTTCCGCCGACGCCGCTTCTACCTCGTATTCGCTCTTAACGTTCACGCACTCGGCTTTGATGTTTTGCGAGGCACGCTTGAAGGTTTGTATCGACGGATAAACTGGCGGCGGATCAGGCTCAGGAATCGTTTGAATCGAGTAGGCATTCACATTGCTCAGATTTTCGAGATGTGTTACGTTTTGCAGTGTATCTTGGTGATGAGCATGGGCCTGCAGATGTTGCTTCTGTTGCTGCTGTAAGTGCACTGCCACTAGAGCGTCTGCTAATCTTCGATCGTCCTGAAATTATTTTAAAGTAAATAAATTTTATTACAATTAAAACAATTAAAAATTGATATGTCCAGATGATAATTTTATTCCTGGGACTTGAAACTTTTAATTGTATTATGATGTTTATTTTTCAAGTTTCTAATTACTTTTTGTGATAGAAATCGTTGTTGTAATTACCTCAGTCATATCTTGTGTGAGCAAGTCTTCTCCCTCATAATATTGTGTAGCAGTGTTGTATTCAGAGCCAACACCTGCAGTCATCATGTCAACGACCATGCCTTCGGAGATGAGCTCACTGGTAAGAGTGAGAAAAGCACCTTTACCCATATCTCCGTCGGGCCGTTGAATGATGTACTGAGTTCCCTCCATCCCTTCCAAAAGAACAGTCTGAGTTTCTTCTTCAGTGCCGACTTCCATGATTGATTTACAGGCAAACAATTTATTGCCAATTTGTATCACTGTATTGTCATCTAGCACTTCCGCTGCGAAAACACGTATACAATGTTTGTTCATTAATGTTTGTTAATGTATGTTCGCAAAAGTCATATTTGCGAGCTTTTAAGTAAAGTGTTATCTTGAACGGAAAGTTTAATCAAAACCACAAAACTGTGTAATTTGATAGACAAATTTATATTACTGTGCACGATATGTCGCGTGACAAAATTCATAACGTTCAATTCATACTTACGTTCCGAACCTTTCTTTGTATTTTGATTATTCATATCCAAACGAAATTATTTACGACTCAAAAACTCCATCATTGGCAAAGATATATTTCACTGAAAACAAAAAACTTTCCTTTAGCATCCATAACCTTAAGTTTCTGATGAATTTGACAAAATTAAAAAAAAATTTTTTTAATTTTCGTCTTAGGAATAGAAAAAATATCGTTGCATTTGATGCAATTAATCTAATTTTGGCAGTTGTGACATTTGGTTCAAATTTCGCGCTGTCAAAACATTTTGAGATGTCAGAACACCCAAGGTCACTTACACTGCTAACTCCAATGTTTCTCACGTGAACTACTCTTAACACCGGCCGGACGAGCACACAATTCTTACGTCCATCGGCCAGGAGCTTTTCTATAACGCGAACAAGTTTTGTTTTCGCGTATTGGGATTTATATAATCAAAGCAAAATAATGAAACACTGTAGAGCAAAATGTGACAACAGTGCTTGAGATCCGACGCCATTAAAACGGATGTGCTCCGTCTTCTTCACTTCCGCAACGTAGCCAATTGTTGGTAGGGAAACCAAATTTCCCTAGCAAAAAGTCGGAACAAAGCTTAGGAACAAACAGTTTCATATTGTTAACCAAAACTGCCTGTTTCGTTGATAAATATCATCTACAAAACGTAAATAAATTGAATTCGACATTTATTCAATTGTTCTATTAAAAATGTTTCATAAATTGTTTTTGTTATTTCTTTCTCTCTCTCTCTAATTTGTATTATGTTTTGTTTTTAAGGTGGTTGCACTGTTAGTGCTGACATTTGTGAACACTCAGAAGAACAGCTGATCAAAGAGAAAAAGAGAGGAGCAGAAGAAATGAATTTCTCTGTATAGTAAATAAGAGTTACATTTCATAACGTCATTGAACATCTCAAATTATATTACGTGTAATGAAAGAATTATTTAGATTAATCGTTTAGACAGGTAGCAATAATTTTAAGCGAATATGGCGCAGCTGTTGAGGTATAAGCTATTACCGATCAAATTTGTCAACACATTTCCTAGGCTATTTTTACCGAACAAAACCGCCAGGATGTGTTTCCACGTTAGCTCTGCTCTGGATGGTAAGTGATTTACAGTTTTGATGACATAATTTTATCATTCGAAATATTTTACTGCCACTGGTTCGACTGATTTTGGAACGTTTATTTACGATCATGATTCAGATTAATCAAAGTTCAATCATCTAATTGACTTTTCGACTAGAAAAAAAAAACGTGTCATTCAAACGAGAATTTTTTTTATCCAGTAGATTAAGATGAGAAAATTTCTGATATTAAAGTATGATTTTTATACTTGTCCTTACTATAGTTATCATTTTGTATTTGTTTTTCTCTTATTTTATTTTTTAGATATTTTAAGATATGGATTATTATTAGAAGGTCATTTGTAAAAGTCACTGATGACATTTTAAAATTTGCTATGATTAATGAGTTAATGCAAATTTGCTCAATTCTGGGATGTTTAATTCATATAAAGTTGACAAGTAAATAGATAAAAATTATTAAACATTTTATACTTTTTAGTACAAGGAAAAGAATTAAAGATGCCTTCCTTGTCTCCTACCATGGAATCGGGCACCATTGTAAAATGGTTAAAAAAAGAAGGCGATTTCATCCAACCTGGTGATGCTATTGCTGATATTCAAACGGACAAAGCTGTAATAACAATGGAATTCGATGATGAAGGTCTTATGGCCAAAATTATTGTGTGTAAAAGATTCAATTCTTAAAATGAAAATAGATGTTGTTTATTCTATGAAAAAAGGAAATCTATAATTTTAGAATTACGATTTTTCAGGTTCCAGAAGGAACAAAAGATGTTAAAGTTGGGGATCTTATAGCATTAACTGTGGAACAGGGAGAAGATTGGAAATCGGTTGAGATGCCAAGCGGCGTTTCGGCTGGTGCAGCACCAGCAGCTGCCCCAGCCCAGGAAGATGTGCCGGCAAGTTCTGCTACAACTTCCGAAGCACCTCCTCCAGGACAGTAAGCTGAAGATTTTGAAACGCTTCCTTCAGTGTAACTTTTGATACTCATATTTATATTTTATATTCTTTTATAGACAAAATGTAGCAATGCCTGCACTTTCACCGACAATGACGCAAGGAACGATAGTTCGGTGGTTGAAAAAAGAAGGCGAGGAGATCAATCCAGGAGATTCCGTCGCTGAGATTCAAACTGACAAAGCAATCATGTCGTTCGAAATGGAAGAGGAGGGAATTTTAGCTAAAATTTTGGTTGGTTTTTTATGAATATCTAAAGTATGAAGGAAAATTGATAATTTGTGGTTTTTAGACAATTAGTTGAACAATTTGGATTGTAGGCTCCAGATGGATCACAAGTTGATATTGGGCAGTTGATAGCAATTGTTGTAGAAAAAGAGATGGACTGGAAGAATGTAGTCATTCCTTCGAAAACCAAAGTTGATGCACCTGCTCCTGCTGCAAAAACTCGAGCACCAGCTGCACCTTCTACTCCATCTGTGGATGGCAGCAAAGCTCCTGCGGTTGCAAGTGGACAGTAAGCCGACTGTTAATCAAATAATTTTTTTTCTTTTAAAAATGTAATATATCTGAAAAAATAATAATTTATAACAACTTAATCTTTAATTTTTTAGGGTGTATGGTTTAGCTGTGAAACGTTTATTAGAAGAATACAATCTGAGTTCAGACTCTGTAAAAGGCAGTGGCAGAAGTAATAGATTGTTGAAAAGTGATGTCCTGTCTTATATTCAACAGAATAATATTGCAAAAGTTGATTTGCAAGCAGGTTCGTTTTTTCCTGTTTTATGCGATTTTTTAATCGGTACAAGATTTTTCACTGAATTTAAAATAATTGTAGCTAAACCGGAAAAAGCTGCTGCGTCGAAAGTATCTGGTGACACACAAACTTCGTACCGTCCTATCAAGTCCACAGGTCCCTCGACTTTCAAAGATGTCGACGTTTCAAACATTCGAGCGGTTATTGCAAAACGACTGGGAGAATCAAAAGTAAAATTATTATTAATTAAATGTAATAAATTAGTGTTTCTTTTCATTGCTTATTGTAATACTATTTTTCCAGAGAAATATTCCTCATTCTTATGCGTCGATTGACATCAATATTGATAAACTAAATGAATCTCGAAGTCAATTTTTGTCTGAGAACATCAAGTTGTCTATCAATGACTTCATAACTAAAGCTGTGGCTCAGGCTCTTGTTGAGTGTCCTGATATGAATGTTTTGTACCAAAATGGACAGGTGAAAATGCATTTTATTACAAAGTATTTATACGACAAAAATTTAAAGGTTACAAGTATTTTACCAAATACATATACATATTTTTAGGTAACTCCTTGCACCACAGTTGATATTTCAATGGCGGTTGCTGCTCCTACAGGTTTGATAACCCCAATTATCTTCAACGCTGCCTCAAAAAGGCTTCCAGAAATAGCTGACGATATTAAAAAATTGGCTCTCAAAGCCAGGGAAGGAAAATTACAACCACATGAATTCCAAGGGGGATCATTCACGTTAGTTATAAAATGAATGAAATTCAAATTTAATTTATTTTCAATTTAAACTGAGAATAATTAAACTAAGATAAAATTTGATAAACAATAATTTTTTGGCTTTGTATTCGCAGAATTTCAAATTTAGGAATGTTCGGAATATCTGAGTTTTCAGCAATAATCAACCCTCCGCAGACTGCCATTTTAGCCGTTGGCACTGGGCGCGAAATTTTGGGTAACTAAATACTTTACATTTGTCATTTCTGGTTTTGCTTTATTTCTAATAATCGGGATAATGGAATGTTACAATTGCAGATGTTTCCATGAGCAAAACGACAAAAATGACAGTAAGATTATCATACGATCGACGAGCCATTGATGAAGATCAGGCAGCGAATTTTCTGGAAACTTTACAGGCCCTGCTTGAAAATCCAGTAATTCTGTCTGCTGGAAAGTATCAAGCATTGCGACACAAACGAAATTGAACATTAGTTCTTTTTTTTAAACTACCAATGAAGAAACAAATGTGTTTCTGTATTGTCATTAATTGTCATTTAATGACAGTAGATTGTTTAAGTTAATTTAAAATAGATCAATTGATTAAATTGTAGATAGCCCGATTAAATTTCTGTACATTGGAAAAAAAAATTGTTGGAATAAAAATGACTTAATAATAGCAGGTTACAATTAAAACGAACGTTGTTTTTGTAATGTTTTCAAATGTATTTTCAAATCTCATATAAATACAATCTTTAATGTTTAGACGAGTCAACGATTAGTTTTGAGTTAAAAATGTAAATGATGTTAATGGAATGTCACTAAGCCCCATATAGCAAAGACCGAACTTATGTGCTGACAACTCTTGATGTCGTAGGCAGTGCATTACAATTCACTCGCGAGAACGATAAAAAGCAAACGAAATAATAACAGCTCCCCTTTTATTTCATTTTTTTTTTTCAAGTTTATAACAAAATGTGTATTACAAACTATCATACAAGAATCAAACCTTAATATAAATAATCAAAGCATCACAAAATCACGCTTTGTATTTGCACTCATTGCTTATTTTAATTAAAAATCACCTAGATGCAAAAAATTAGTTGATGACGAGAAATAGTCGGCACCATCAAATACATTTTTGCACAATTAAGTCTTAGTTCTGGTTCGATCATCGATATTACACGAAGCCTAAAGGTGAAAAGTATGATAAATTGCTATAGACCATCGTCGTGAGACCTTTTTTTCAACGCGTTTTTACAAATGGTATCAAGATATAAATATCAGAGTTACAATCTTCTTTTTATGTACAACTGTTTTTGTTCAGCTTGATTTATATCAGAGTAAAAACGTAGTTTAAACTATTGAAACAATTGAACATCCAACAGATTGTTCATTTCGATTGGATCTTATAATTCATTATGCGCTTCTTCTGGGCTAGGCAATTCTTCGGGTTTTGTTTCTGCGGACTTCTCAGTCTCTTGAGAAGTCGGCGCCTCACTTTCAGAACTTGACTTTTCCTTCGTTTTCTCCTTATTTTCTTCTGTAGAGTTATTTTTATTAATTGGCGGTATTTCCTGTTTGGCTTGCCATATTTTGGCCTTATTCACTAGATACTGAACTTCACGATCCAGCAGAGCCATCTTATTAGCTATATCACGTACTTTATGTACTACTGGTTCGTTCAATGGAGTTTTATTTACAGTGCTCACTACAGTATCGTGATAATTCTGAAAAACACAAAACAATATATATTCACAAATCTCGCACCAAGTCTTATAAAAAATTAAATCACAATGCGTGAAACGTACCTGTGTTTCATTAATGGCTTTTTCCAAAGTCGTCAATTCTACAGAAGTAAACATCTCGCTTGAAATATTCAGATTTTTCATATTGCTCATGAATGTTCTACTGGCATTCAACAACGAAACCATCCCAGCGAGTGCTTCCGGTCTTTCTCTGTGCTCGAAAACCCTTTCATACAGACCGTTGGTCAACTTTTTGAGTTCAGTTAATTTCTCTTCGTAGACTTCTGCGGTCGCGTCAAATCCATCCTCGTACAACCAGTCAGAAGTCTTGCTGCAAGCTGCAACTATCTTTTCAGCTTCTTCAGGTGTTGTTGCAACTTTGTATTCTTCTGTTTCAAGTTTCTGCTGCGCATCGATCACAAAACTCTCCAAATTGTTCAGCGCCGACTCGCGTCGAGCTTTTTGCATGTCATACAAATCCAAGGCTTCTAATCTGAAAAAGTAACAAGATGTAAGTGTAAATCACGTTGGTTTCAATGCTATTACAAATTTTTGGTTAATTTTGTATGATATTTTTACTTTTTACGAGACGCATCTAATTTTTCAACATCAACTATCGGACCCAAAATTACTTCGTTGGTTTCAATTGGTTCTTTCATAACAACAGGGGTCGCTTTCTTTTCCTTTTCTTTTTTCTCTTCTTTTTCGGTTTGGTTGCTCGGTCTCTCCTCTTTTGTTTCAGATTCATTTTTCGTTTTTCCGTCTGATTCTTTGTCTACTTTTTGTTCCTCGGATTCTTCATGAACAGGTTTCACATCATCTTTACCGTCCTTTTGACCAGCTCCTTTGTCTGAACCTAAATTGAACACAATATAAAATTTAATCGACGAATTAAATTGTCATTAATTTTTCAAATCAAAAATTAGATTGATAGAAGTGCAAGAGAGAAAGGTGCAATTTTTGATCAGAAAAATGAATTAGATTTTGTTTAAACATTGCATCAATAGATTACACAAGTACAAACCTGTGAAAAGTTTACCAAAAGTCGAACCTAGTTTTGATAACGTACCCACATCTTTTTCTGGCTCAACGAATTCTTTTTCGGAAACCAATTCAACATTAAGTAAGTTCAGAATTCCGCTCTCGTCCATGACAAAGTGAGCTTTGATCCCTTTGCTTTCAGCGCCCTCTTTTGCGTGCTTTGCTAAAACATCCGCGACTCCCGTTAGTGACACAGTTGAGATGTTCAAGTTTCCGATCGCCCTAAAAACATAATCAGTCAATTTGTTATCATTTCTTTCCATTTTATCTTTATTTATTTATTTATTTATTTTTTTTTTTTCATTTTAAAGACTCTGATTTACTTACTCAACTTCATTTTGGGGCAAGTATTCCAATTCCGCATAATTAACATTGAATGAGAAGTCCTGATTGTGCTTATTGAATGTTATAATTTTCTTCTGGGGGTAAGCATTGGTTTTGCTGAAGAGAGTTTTTTTAGCCTGAAAATGAAAACAAAAATTTACCAATCCATACTTTTACGATCTGAAATTGTAATTTAATTCTAAGGCTCACTTCTTTCATTCCTTTCTCAGAGCTTCGCTTGAAAACAATCTGTATGGGGAAAAGCACAGTATCCTTTGTGTTAAACTTCATGACCTCAAATCCTTGACTCAGATCAGCGGCCTTGTACACTGCTCCCATAGCCGCAGCCTCGTCGGTGTTGAGATTTTTCGCCAGGTCTTTTTTCACAAATTCAGTCAACTTTTCTTGCACCTTTGGTACTCGAGTGCCAGCACCCACCAATACCACTTGAGAAATCAGTTCTAAAGACAATCCTAAACCAAAAAAAAAGAAACCATTTCAAACTCCAAATTCAATCTCCTATAAATTACAAATAAAAAACAATAAAAACTTAATTCCTAACCAGACATATCCAAAGCAGTCTGAACAGGTTTGGAGACGCGTTCGAAAAGATCCTCGCACAGTTCCTCGAACTTCTGCCTAGTGACCTGGTGTCTGAAATCCTTCTCCTCGAGCAATCCCTCGATTTGAGCGTAGTGATCGGCATTTGCACTCAGTACCATCTTGACCCTGCCTGCCTCTTTGAACAACTTCGCCATGGCTCTCTTGTTATCAAAAACGGAACCCTTGGCAACCTTCATAGCATCAAACTGCTCAGCCAAATACTTCTGTAGTCTGATCTGCATCTCGATGCCACCGAGAGTTCTGTCATACCCCACGCCCATAATGCTCAGCTGCAGCTGTGATTCCGGGAACCTCTTCTCCTTAGATTTCACAATCTGATAGCCAACAACTGTCGCCGAAGTGCTGCTGGCACCCATGTCATAAAACATGACATAGTGCACAGACTCGTTGATGTTCTTTTTGTGGAAGATGCCGTAGTTGAGTGCGACCGCGGTGTAGTCGTTGATGAGTTGCAACACTCGGATGCCTGCGAGCTCCGCAGCTCTGAGCATGGCCTTGCGCTCGACCTGGTTGAAGTAGCCTGGCACCGTGATCACCGCCTCGTTGACCTTCTGCTTGGGCCCGGCAGTGATTTGAGCGTATTGCTTCGCTTTCTTTAACAGCTGTGCCATCAGCTCCTCCGCGGTATAACTTATGTCCGAGTTCAACTTAAAGGCTATCGTTTGGGTCGTCTCATCGGTCACGATGTCGTAATAGGGAAACCGTTTTTGGTACAGCTGCACCATCGGATTGTCGATCGACTTGCCCAGCAGGTCCAGCAAGTAGGAGAAACTGTTCGGAGGGTACATCACTCCCACTGTGGTCGCCTCTGCGCCGAATGTACGCTCACCGTTCCTGAAGGCTATCGTCGCAGGTGTTTTCCGTTTGAACTCGCTGTTCAGGGCGATTTCCATCGGTACTCCTGGCTGTAGGTGTGAAAATTGCATGTTTCAAAAATTCAGTTTCAATCTTTAATAGTAAATGAATAAATGAAATTTAAGAGCTTTTTTAACGAATTCACAATTTAAACTACAGTATCCTTTAAAAGCAACTGAGTAAACAAATTAGGATCAACTTGCAAACATATTTAAACTTGATACTCACCGAGACAATGGCAACTTTCATCCATTCGCTACCAATGTCGATGCTCATGACAGCCAATCCATGACATTTGTAATTCAACAAAATGACACTTAGAACGATGAATTGAAAAGCTAAGAAAACCTTGTTGGCCTTCATTTTTGGTCTGAAAATAAAAGCCAGATTGGAGTTAGCTGGAAATGTTTACACCTCCTCACTAACAAACTTTGGTTATGAATAACCGGCAGTGATGGGTCAGTGTGTCGTTTTAAAAAGTTTCAACGATCAGCTCACCTTTTGTTTGTGCTTGGTTGCGGTCGATTGTCACAATTAGTAGCCTAACATCTGGATGAGATTGCTGTCAAATAATTTGAAACAAAAACAGAGTTTCGGATGGTTCAATTGAGACTGGGCAGAATGTGATGTGCTGTCGAGTGTGAAGCGGGAATCGTGACATGTGTTGTGTGGCGGAACGCGATTGGCCGCAGTCGCCAGTTATCGAAGTGATCATTGGCGCCACTGCGGACAAACTTTTCCCACATTGGCCCGCATCTAAAAACCATTTCCCAGGTTCAACTATGGGACTCATTTTGAGAATTTGAACTCGTGGCAGTTAACAGAGATGAATTTTATTTTTCAGTTTTACACAATGGACTCTTTGAGTCGCTTTTCATTTGTACTTTTCATTCAAGAGAAAATGGAAGATGCAACCAAAAATTTTGAATCAAGATTAATTTATAGTTTCTTTTTTTTATACATTAAACATTAATTTTTTCATACAAAAACCTTTGAACTGTCGAATTCTGAAATTATGTAACAGATACGTAACATTTTTTTGGTGTTTTCGTATGATAACCAATCGATAATGTTTTCACGAAAAATAAGCGATGATGTAAACCTGTCATGAAATTTCAAAGTCATTATGTCAAAAATCTTAAAGGTACATTCACACAACAGGAACAGTTTCATTTACCTGAAAAACAACCGGGTAATAATGACATTTAAAAATAAACAAGTTTAACTTTGTGCTTAAAAAAAAAAAAAAAAAAAAAAAAAAAAAAAAAAAAAAAAAAAAAAAAAAAAAAAAAAAAAAAAAAAAAAAAAAAACAAATCAAAATCTGTAGAAAATTGTTTGGTATTGTTATGTTTATTAATTGTTGTTTACAAATGTTAATTTCAATTTGTTATAGTGATGGTTACGTTTTAGGTTCAAAAAGGATACAGAGGGCGATAACAAGTGTGAGAGCGGCGGCACTATACGTTAGGGCCAATGAACCGAGCCTAACGCTGTATCGGCCGTCGTTGCGGCGGAGTCATGAAAAGCTCCTCAGACGTAACTCGCAGCGCCAGCCAGCGCCAGTCAACGCCATTAACATTCAAGCCAGAGGATTCGAGGACCATGGCGGACGCAGCGATGAGCGTCGTAGCGTCCGGCCATGTCGTAAAAGAAGGATGGCTGCAGAAACGCGGTAACTATCGAAGCCGGCCGGATAGTTCGCCGTCCGGGACGAGGGATTCGCGCGCAAAAACAGTCTCGCCGCGCTCCGAAACGTTGTGACAAAAACAAGGCGTTGCACAGTGCGGGGATGCAATGACGACGACAATTGTTATTATTTTTCGTTTGCGAATAAAGGTCGACGATAAGATAACCACGCGGGAGCACTTTTTTGTCAATCAGATGTTATTTTTATTATCGCGCAATTTGTCCCCGGCTGAGAATGCGCGGTGCTATTTTGCGACTTCATTCATCGCTGCTCCACGTGCAGCATACCCAGATAAGATTCATTTATAATCCTGTGACTGATGTTGACACGCGACGACGTCGGATTCATTTTTCGTGCTCCACTTTCTTGTCGTCCTCTGTGTTTGTCGCAGAGACTGTTTTTGCGACTCGGCTTCATTGTTGTTGATTTGTTTTATGTAACGGTGTTTATGAATATTCATCATTTGCAGGAGAGCACATCAAAAACTGGCGTTCCAGGTACTTTGTTCTTCGCGATGACGGCACCTTGGTGGGCTTCAAAGTCAAACCGGATCAACAGATGGCCGCCACCGCACAACCTCTGAACAATTTTACCGTCAGGGGTTGTCAGATCATGTCCGTCGACCGACCGAAACCGTACACTTTTGTCATAAGAGGACTGCAATGGACGACCGTCATCGAGCGTACTTTTCACGTCGAGACGGAACAAGATCGCGAGGATTGGGTTGCAGCGATCCGGTATGCTCGATTCAGCACTGTTCATCAGCTATTAAACGAACATAAAAAGAATTTAAAAAAGAGAATTCCTGTTTCAGCGTTAGAATAAAAAACGAGGGATCTTGTTTCTCTAGTTTGCAATTTTTTTATTTGAGATCAAATTATAAGGTTGAAAGTTGAGAGTATCGTTTTTACAGTTCGTTCTTTTTTTTCTTTTACGCTGACACGTTGATTTTGGCTTTGTAATTTTAGATACGTCGCTGACAGACTTGCAACTGAAGAAGAGCACCAGCAGCAACAGGTGCAACAGCAACAGCAAACCCAGATGCAGATTGCCTCTTCTGTTGAGGATGTTGATATGGAGTCAAGCAGCAACGCCCGCTCCGACTCGTGCGACTCGTTGGGCGTTGTTCCCTCGGATGCCGACGTTGAGAACATTGACGAGATGTATGCCAAGTTCAGTGTACAAGGCACATCTAGTAGCAAAAGTACCGGGAAAAAGAAAGTGGTATGGACGTCTGCTTTCGATTTTGAATAATTTCAATTTTATATTGTTTACAGAAAATTTGAATATTTGCATTTTTATTCGATCTGTTATTTCATTTCATGAATTAAAAAATGCACAAATAAAAAGTAACTTAACAGTTTTGGGATATAGTATAAATATATGTTCCAAAAGTGAAGTAGATACATTTTCTGGTACTTCTAGTGTTAATTTAAGGAAAGGTGGTTTGTTAATTTTGGTTGGTTTCGTTTTTGGTTCCAGACTCTAGAAAACTTTGAATTTTTAAAAGTATTGGGCAAGGGCACCTTTGGCAAAGTTATTTTGTGCAGGGAAAAAGCCACGGGTCATCTGTATGCCATCAAAATTTTACGCAAGGAAGTTATTATACGCAAGGACGAAGTTGCTCACACATTGACGGAAAATCGAGTATTACGAACCACTAATCATCCGTTTTTAATAGTCAGTATACAAGAGATATATTAATGCATTTGTTGTCAAATCAGGAAAGCTAAAGTATGTTTTTATTTACATTTGTTTCATTTTTAGTCATTGAAATATAGCTTTCAAACAGCTGAGAGACTCTGCTTTGTGATGGAGTACGTCAATGGGGGCGAATTATTTTTCCACTTAAGCAGATCCAGAATTTTCAACGAGGACCGCACTCGGTTTTATGGTGCTGAGATCATTTCTGCCCTTGGCTATTTACACTCGCAGGGGATCATTTATCGTGACCTCAAACTTGAAAATCTTCTGCTAGACAAAGACGGTCATATTAAAATCGCCGATTTCGGCCTTTGTAAAGAAGATATTACTTATGGTGAGGATGGTTTTGCATTTAACAGGGTTTTTTATTCTTTTCTGAATGTGCGACGTGGGACAAAGAAAGAGCTCAATGTAATGCCCGCCCGATGAGTATTACATTCTATTTTTAACTTTTAGGAAGGACAACGAAGACATTTTGTGGTACACCTGAATATTTGGCGCCGGAAGTACTTGAAGATAATGATTACGGGAGAGCTGTTGATTGGGTAAGAAAAAATTTGAAAAGGAAATAAAAATAAGGAATTATTATAATTTATCATCAAAGCTTTGTTTGTAATCATGTTTGGAATATTACTCTTTCAGTGGGGCGTTGGTGTAGTTATGTATGAGATGATGTGCGGTCGGCTTCCTTTTTACAACAGAGATCATGAAAAATTGTTCACGCTTATTTTAGTAGAAGAAGTCAAATTTCCTAGAACGATAAGTAATGCGGCAAAAGACTTGCTCGGAGGTATGTAAAAACGGGGAAATCAAAAACAGGTTTCTTTTTTTCAACGTGACAATTAATGAGAAGAGCAAATTGAATTTATTTGATGATGTTTAGGTCTGCTGATAAAAGACCCGAGTAAAAGATTGGGCGGAGGACCGGACGATGCAAAGGAAATAATGGAGCACGCATTCTTTTCCTCAATCAACTGGACGGATTTGGTACAAAAGCGGATCCCACCGCCATTCAAACCTCAGGTCTCGTCTGAAACGGACACGCGGTATTTCGATAGCGAATTCACTGGCGAGAGTGTGGAGTTGACGCCACCAGAGACGACGATTCCTGGCGGCAGTGGGGGCGGCCTCAATTCAATCGCAGAGGAGCAACAGGAACATTTTCCACAATTCTCGTATCAAGAGAGTCAGTCAGCAGCAACGCCCTCCGTCGTGTCCATCAATCACTGACACTCCAAGGCCGTCTTAATGGCGGGCGCGATGGTCGTTTCGGGCCTATGAATTTATTGACGTCCTTCAGCTTGATTCGCGACTTTGTTGATTTGCTTGAAGGAAATTTTAATCCCGTATTACATTTGTGATTCGTGTGAAATCGACTTTTAGGTTTACATTCGATGGGAACCGTCCATGAATTTTGTTACGCGCCAAAGGAGAGATGTGAAGAAATAAAATCAAAGATGATTTATTGAAATCTTCACATTTCTCACAGTTGGTTTTTAAACTTTCAACATTTCACATTTTTAAATGTTAAGTAGTAAAAAACAATCGTCTGTTTTGAGAGATTCATATATTTTTGTTATGAGACTTTATTCATTATTTCAACTTAATTAATGTGGCGTGCAGAACATAATTTTAAATGAAAAAAATGTTCATTCTGTTTTTTTTTTTTCAGAAATCAGTTTGCATTATTCTGATATTGTGATGAATTTTATTCATTTTTCTGAACAAAATTTTCGTGACATAATTTATGGATAGTTCCGAGTTGTTTTTGATTTGTTGATTTTAATTAAAAAATCTTTGCATTTCTTATCAAAGAGGCACGGGTTTTTTTAATCTATATTGTAATGACAATAAAATGTGAGACGAGAGGGAGAGTCAAGCCAAGATAAAAAAATTAAAAACCGGGATTCAAAAATGTCGGTTTTTGTTTGTTTAATAGCTCTTTTTTAACGAACTTTCTGTGATTCAGCAGTTTTTCATTCAACGCAATCGTCGATTTGTGTGAATGAAAATTGCTATTTTTATAAGTGATAAAATTAATGAAGCAACGTGATGATGAATGCAAACCAACAAAGTCATATTTCAAGTGTAAAACATTTGAAACATGTATATAATATTTTTCCCCTGTCTTATTTATCGTTTACATACTTGTTTTTATTTTTTTTATAACAAGAAACATTTGTAATGAATAAAGTTTTTATAACAGCGCGTCGAATTGCTGGAAAAAGCGTTATGAATTCAAGGGTCCGAATATTCAGAGGGTCTCTATCAAAACGATCCTAAAGCAAAATTGCCTTTTAAATTAGCGCCGTAATCGCAGGCTTTCGAGGCTTAAATAAAAAAACAAAGTGATAACAGTTTGAAGGTGCGATTCGAACAACATATCTCCAAGTTGAAGCTCGATGAAACACCTAGCGATTTTTTATGTTCAAGTGTTCAATGTTTGTATTGGTTCTTTTTTTTTATTTCATAATCATTATATTCTATTATCGCGAAAGCAAATCATTTTTTTAATGCGTTTAAAATTAAGAAAGGTCTGTGCAACGGTGCTTTGGAGTGCAAATAGAGCCGAGCGGCTTTGCATCGGACTTTTTTTCAATGAAATCAAGTAAATTCTTGATTGATTGTGATCAACATTCAAAGCCAAATAAACAAATGGTTGGAGTTGCTTAAGACATGGTACTTGGAGACGTTTTAGTATTGGGATGAACATTCACTATGTGTAATGTAAATATATGCGTGTGTGTCGCGTATTTGTATCTACACACATGTATTCGATGAGAGCTCGCGCGGTGAAAAACAACAAAATAGTATACCAGTAAAAACAAAATTTTTATATATGCTATAGTAATGGTGCACGCGCGCGTACACACAATCCTTTTTTTTTCAATGTGTGTGCTCGTGTGTGCAGGCACATATTATATATTATACATAATTATATATAAATATATTTATATTTTACCTATTAAACGATTACGAAGTAAAACAAACTTTTACAATATTTATTGACATTTTGAAAGAATTTATTTCGTACCGCTTCGGATGAAATGCATCCGAGGGTATTTTTTTGTTTAGATCCATTGATCAAGCGCTTGTTGAGCAAAATCAGTTTTATTAAAGGAATATATTTACACATTTCAAGTTTTATTTCAAATTACTTGATGTCAAACCGATAACGTGGTACCGTGTCATGTTTAATTAACCAGAAGAAATCAATTGTGGCACCTTCTTTGTCGTCAGATACCTGAAAGCAAACAAAAATTCCATTCTTGCATATTCTCAGTGAGATTCAATT
The DNA here is from genome assembly GCA_030523145.1 of Trissolcus brochymenae. NCBI lineage: Eukaryota > Metazoa > Arthropoda > Insecta > Hymenoptera > Scelionidae > Trissolcus > Trissolcus brochymenae. The sequence goes on from JAQQRF010000093.1 coordinate 61,317, forward strand.
GTTTATAATTTTATTTCTCTTCAGTATTAACCTGCTCAATGTAAAGATGAGTCTTGTTGTGAACTTTCATACGAGTGTATCCATAATCAGCACTGCGGAATGCAGACCATGGTGGCTGCTCTGGAATGAACTCCTCCCTCCCTTCTTTGCACCCTGCAGAACCAGTGACTATATGCACAGGAGCGCCGTAATTTGTGTACGGTTCTTCTCTCGTGCCATTGTAAACCTTAAAACAAAAATCAATCAGTTACAAGATTGATATCTTTGCTTATTTATTGTTTTTGTTATTTTGCAAATGTGTACCTTAAAATTATAAATGGGCCAAAATCGTTCATAGCTGTGTTCATGAGCCCAAATTTCTAAGTCAACTTTATGTTTAGCAAAAAGATCCTCCAATCCGAACCAGTTGAAAAATGGTAACCCGACTCTTACAAGTGATTCGTGGTTTGTGCAATCGTCATTATTTTTGTTGCTGCAGTACATCGGTCTGTGTCCAAACGTAACTATCCATGGGCGTTGAGCTCTAAAATCATTTTATACAATTTTCATTTAGTATAAAATAATATAATATAATATATATATATAATATAATAATATAATATATAAGTCAGTTATTCAATTCAGTTACCTATTTTTATTAGCTTCGGTCAAATCCTTTTCAAGCCATTCGTACTGTTTGATCATCTGCTTAATTCCGTAGTTCATGAAGTAATATGTTTCTGTGCTAATACCAATGAAGTGTACTGGACCAACATCGAAACTATACCAAAGGTTTCCCGAGTCTCCAGGCATATTAAATCTTGCTCTGAAATTTAAAAAGCATGTTAAATTTTTTTTCAGCCTTCGAATTTTATCATAATTTTAAATTTAACAACTTTTACTTCTCTTGAAAATAACAATTTTGATTACCTGTAATTACTAAAATTATATTTTTCTTCGTGATTTCCTGGTATGGTCATGTAAGGCAGATAGGCAGCAATAGATTCGATTTGTCGCATAAATTCATCGCCCACCCTCGCATTGTCGGTGTGCATGTCATAAGCAAAATCGCCAACGTGAATAGCAGCGTCGTACAAACCGCGATGGGTCTCTAGTTGTAGTCTCGGCAAGCTCTGCGCGTTTTCGTTGCCCATATCACCGAATATCACGATATGTGGTGCCCATTCCTCGGATTCTTCTGGAGCTGTTTTGAAGGAAAATATATTCGACCAGCCCAAGTTGCTCCCAACCTGATATTCTGGAACAAAAAGAAAATGAATATAAAGTTAATTGCACATTCTGTCAAATATGTAAACTTTAATTGCAGAATTTTGCTAAAATTTCCAGACTGTGATCAATTGAGTATTAATCATTTCTTCGTAACTTACTGCACAATCTCAAGATTTATATAAGGTACATTTGATTTTCTCATTCCATAATAACAATTTAATTTCCCCCATCGAATATAAGACGAATTGGTTAAATAAAATTATGCAAGTCATTCATTTGAGGACAATTTTATGTTCAGAGTTTTTAGGTTTTTATTATTATTTACCGTATACGCTATTCGGTGTCAAATCTTTTAATACTACTTTGTGGATGTACTGGTGTCTCGCTTCAGTGCCACCGTCTTGGAAAAATGTTGAGTTTCCGCGCGCTGATAAAGAGAATCCGTTGATACCATATTCCACGACTGATTCTTTTGTGTCGTCTTGTGTGCTCCATGTTACAATAATATCGTGAATTTTTTCTGAAAAAAGTATTGATCAAAATAATTTCTATTCAAAAGTATAAGAATATAAATTTGTATAAAAATATAAATACATAACGATCAATAAGTACATTCTATTTATGTCTGTTTTATAATGGTTATTTGTTAATTCATCATTTCAATATAATAATATTATTTTTATAATTAAAAACATAAAATTTACCGCCATATGCAATGTGTACAGCTTCAGGTTGATACAAGACATAAGATGCACAAGAGAGAGATATTTGCAGAAGGAGAGATATAACAAAACCTAATTTGCAGTGCTGAAACAAATATAAAATGCAATCGAGCTTAAATTTTTCAACTTATTATTTTCACTCACATTTATCATTTATCTAAAAATGTATCTAAATAGGTTTGTTTGATATAAAATCAAAAAAAAATTATGCGCAATTTTTTTAATCAAAGTTGATAAGAAAGACAGTTGTTTGCTTTTACAACAAAATAATGTTTTTTTTTAATTTCCTAAACTCATTAAAACGAATATTAAAATGTATACAAAACAGATGTTTGTAATTCAATACTTCGTGCTCGGCTTTGTGTGAATTCAACACTGACGTAACCTTGAATTAGACACTAAACTTTCAATGGTTATAACATTGTCTAATTAGTAACTAATTTGATAATCAACGAATGTCAGTGCTTATAGCAGACAAGTCAGTTACAATAAACAAAATCAATAAAATATGAATAATGTTGACTCACCATCGTGCTTCTTTGTAAGAAATGCATTTTACAAAATAATACAAGAATCCGAGTTTCAAAAATATTTATTTAAAGATTATCACAATACATTGTGCTTTATCAAAACAAAATACATATGTTGGCAGGACCGAGCGATTTATCTATGATAACTGTTTCTACCAATTAAATGAACAATTTCGCGAAAAGTCACATTACTGATTATTTACGCGGTTATTGTTGCTTAACATTGAACACATTGGTGTGTTCGTGGTGGGGGATCAGAAAGGTCACTATTTGCAGATGGCGTTAGTGTCTGATGCGCGGGAAGGTTTCAAAAATAGACGACATCTAAAACTGACAACAAACTCGCAAAAATCAAACAATGAAAATCAATCTCAGTGATATAAAATCACGAAAAATTGTTCCAACTGTTGTTTTGTCGATAAATTTCTTAAAACAACAAATTTATTAAGGTATCAAGAAGACGCTTTTTTTAAATTCATCTATGTCATTATGCATTTATCAAGATCAAGATCTTAAGGTCAAAAATCCCCTAAACCTGAAGTTAGTTTACTTCCTCTTGTTTACATTCGTACAACTTTATTCGCTCTTGCGACATTCTATTAACAATGTTTACAAACACAGTTTCAAATCCGGATACGTCGAAAAACAAAGGTCATGAAAACAAATGACACAAAATTACTTCATTTATTTCATTTATTAACACGATAAACTTTCACGGCAGGTATATTTACAAACATTTGATAACAAACATCAAATTCGTCACAATTCCAAGGTCATAAATCAGAACTGAAAAGAAGAAAGCCCCTGTTAGAGATCACGCGATAAATCTCTACTCCTCGATCTGGAAAAAGAATCGCGTGATTGTGATGAGTGAAAAGGGGGGAGGGGGAGGGGGATGATGCTAATTTCGAATGGACCAGTGTTACCACCTGTGCGGGGTGCATCTAGGTGCGCAGCTTGGCCATCCCCTATATTGATTCGGATGCGTGTGCGTCTGGTGGGTGCGTCTCTGTCGCGCTCGCGCAACCCCCCGGACTGAGCAGCACGCGCTGCGCCTCGGCTGATAAGGGCCGAAAAGTTGGCCGCGAATGTCAGTGTGACGCAGCCCAACGATGCGCGAGCGCGAGACCGAGCGAGTGTCTGGACGAGGCTGAGCTTTGCTGCTGGGATGCTCAAGGCTTGCGGCGACGCGGCTCCCAGCGCGACGGGGCGGTTCAACGCGGATGGCCCTCGCGACCGCACCATGTAGGCGACGCGGCCGTGTCCGCTGGCTGGCGAGCCGCCACCGCGGGGACGCCGAACCTTCTTCCGGTCGGGGTGTATCCAGTGTCTCCCAACGCCACAAACAAGCCTAGTTTAAACTGTGTCCCCGATCTGCCCGCGAACATGGTCGATCTCGGGGGATATATCATCATTCTGATGAGCCGCCACGGCAAGATGAAACTCTACGGTCAGTAGGGCGTTCAATCTCACATCTACCATTCATCTCATTTTTGCTGCATCAAAAATCTCTTTCTCTCTGTTCGCTCTCTCTCTCTGTTTCTCTCTTGCTCTTCTTTATGTTGCTAAATCTTTGTCTCTCTTTATCTATTTACAATGTCAGTAGATCAACAGTAGATCAACCAATGACAACATTGTAAACAAAGAGATGTAATCAAAACTGTCCTGAGATGGCGAGAGATGAGATAAGAGAAAGAGGGATTAACTCGGACGGATGTCAGAAAGGGGTGGTGAATGCGTGGAATGACCCCTTGGTGTATAAAGTGAGAGAGGAGAAAGAAAATGTATATCTTGATTTTTGGATTGTATTTGAAACTGGGTAAATCAGCTGGTTGTTTTGAGATTGGATGGCAAAATGTGTGGTTGAAAAATTGTAGAAGAATTTGGATGTTGATGAACAATTGTAAACAGAGGATAAAGATTAATTGGTAATGTGGAAAGAGAGAAGGCTCGTTTTGTGAATTCGAATCTGAATTTGTTGCCATCGATCATTATCAATCACTCCCCCAGTTGGGAATCATCTTAAACGACCTACTTTATTGAGTATCAAATTATTGGTTAGGGTAGTCGAACGAGGAAGCTGTGCGCGAGCTCGCAGTGTCTGTGGTCGGCATGTTTTCCCCATTCACTCCCCCCAAATGCAATCGCAGCCAAAATCAGACAGAACAAGTGCTTTCACTTGTCAGGAAACGTGGCGCGTACGCGTGTCTGACGCGAGCGGCCTCTGACTACTGGCAGCGCCCACTTTAAGGATGTAGCTTTTGTATTTAGGCCATCCATTTCTATAATAGACCTCGGCTCTTTTTTCTCTGCTCCCACACGCTGTTTGCTTCGCTGTTCAATTTCGGATTCAACTTTTTTTAACCTTGACATCGAGCGATTGTTTTGAACCTGCGAAATTTAAATTTTTGGATGTTCAAAATGGTTATTTTTGGGTACAAAAATAAGGGCTGTTTTGTTTTCATTTTTCATGGACAAAAGACAAATTAAAATTTTGAAAAAGATTTTTCTTTCAATTATTTTGAGGAAAAATGAATGTGTGATAGTGAACTTTATTCTTATCAGGGAGTTATTTCTGTCTTTCAATGTTTGAAGTGAAAAAATGAATTTGTTTAAAAATAATAGTGTGTTTCCATAAAGTTTATTTTTGAAAATCATAAGAAATGGTAGATTAACTTTTCATCTTAGCTGAAGTGATGGAATGAAATTGCAGATTCTAATGTAGACTAGAACAAAATTGTACACACAAGTTCATTCATACAATTTTAAGATTACTAATCAACAGGTTTCTTATCGAACTATACATGAAGAATATAAGTATAGTTCACTCACTACGAAGGTGCATAAACTGACAAAAGTCTCGCATAGTTTCAAAATACTCTTCAAACTTTGAATGACAATCATCCTCTTGGCTTAATGAAATTATAAACAGTTCTGTTGGGAAATTTGTTTCCTTAATGAAATTTGTTTTGCTTTTATTTTGCAGGCTCACCTGCGGAACACGCAGACACATTGGAGGTGGGCGATGAGATCCTTGAAGTCAACGGTCGAACGTTGGAGAACGCGAGTCACAAAGATGTCATTCAACATATTCATCAGGTAAAAATAAAAGTGACAATAAACATGCATGAAAATAAGGAAAATTGAGCCATGTCAGATTGTGCAATCTTGCTGGCGATAAATGGTAATTAAAAGCAAATTAATTCAGATTTTTAAAATAAAAAACCGAACAGATGACAATGATTATCAATAAAAAAAAATTAAACAACAAATTACACAAGACATATTTTATAATACCAATAAATAATGAGAAAAGAAAAAACTGTTGGAAAAAATTGGATCATCGTTGCAAAAAATGTTATGCAATTGTGAAAACAGCATCAAGCCAATTTTATCAAAGTTGCGTCGCGCATAAAAACTAAGAATTTAATCAGTTGGAAAAACATATTTGAATAATTTCGTTAATTTTAAAGTGAGGGAATAAAAGAAGTCGCTGTGTAGGAACAAAAGGTATTGTTGACAGAGTTATTATAACTTTTCAAAACAATCAAATTGCATTTCAACTTTTGCCATCGACGCACAAAACGTATGTATGATGTACGAGCTTCGGCTCTCCATTATGCAAAAAAGTTCAAAATTACCTTTATTATAAGTTGATCATATTTTTAATGGATTAAAAATTGTCCGGAATAATTAATCGATCACCATTCCCAGCGTTTCACAAAATTGAATTGACAGGAGCAAAAAAATGTTTTTTTTTTGTTTGTTCTTTTTTGCTGAGTCAAACTTTTCTTTTTGCAGGAGACAATGAAACTCCGCAATAATGCCTCTCCAAAACGTACCAAATTTCGTGCCAAGAAAAATGTGACCCAATTTTTTCAACGCTATACTTTTCTCCATTGTTTTCTCTCTTGGAACTTGCGCAAAACTTATAATTATAACAATTTAAAAATTGTTTACGTCTCGATCCAAACTGATGTGTTAAACTTGACATTACGTTTCAGTGCATCAAATCAAGAACGATATGTCTCAGGGTTCGCAGGAGGGCAGGAACCAAACTCGGTGAGTTTGTCGTTTTTAATAGAGCAGTAGGAGACGAAGCTTATCGACAATCTTACGTCACGGACCGCTCAAAACGTATTTTCATAACGTTTCATTTCATGCTTGAATACATACCCTCGTTGACAATTAATTAGTTCTGAATCGCTAAGCGTGCTGTTGATTGCCAGCTTTACGTTGTTACACAAGCTGAATGATGGTTTTGTTCTTTTTTCTGCCCGGTATACTCAACAAGACCGATCATCTGCAAGAAAAACAACCCAAACCATTTTATTCACATCAATTAGAAACCACGTTTTTTGTTAATTAACTTTTTGTCCACCTATGCAATTTATTGTAACAGTTTTAAACGCACAGACTGCGACGATCGCGTCCTTCTTTTTGTCTCTCGAGTGTGTTTACCATTCGGTCGTCCTTCTGATGATTTATCCCAAACGGTTTCTATATTTTGTTGCTGCCGCGCCGATATCAAGTATTTTTATCTGTTGCGGACTATTCGGCGCGCCGCTTTTCTGACCACTGATAATAATTTTGACTAACGGCTCGGATGTTCCGAACATGGTCATCACTGCAATTGTACTTTTATATATGGTAATATCCAAACGCACTCTGTATAAGACAGAAGATCATGTCTAAAGAAACATTTTGAGATAGATTTTTTGTCAAAAGATATAAATATTTTTTCGTTAGTCTAGAAACGATGATGTTCAAATATTTTGATATGAACTAGTTTTTTTTTTAATTCAATAGTTTTAGATGATTTAAATTTTCGAATATCAGGTAATTGATTAAAACAAATTTATTTAAATTTTCCTACTTCGATTTTTAATTATCAATAAATACAATTTTGAGTTTTAAAATCAGTAACAACTATTAACAATCTTGAAAACAATGAAAAAAATGTCAGTCTTTGGAGTTTATAAATTTTAAAACAAATACATTTTTGATGATAATTAAAAAGTAGTGGATATTAATCTTCGTCTGTCGTAAAGTTGGATTCGATACATAAAATGAAGGTATTAAGGAATTGTTCATAAGAAATTATAATTGTTCTTTAATAATAGATACAATAAGCTAAAAAGTTCATACTAATGTTGTTTATACTTAAAATGTATTTGAAAGTTGCGTACCGTGTGTAGAACAAATCAAAGAAATTTCATGGTTTTAAGGTCTCGGTTTAGTTTTAAAATAACAAAAAAAGAACAAATTTCTTAAAATACAAACTTTAAATTGTATGAATAGCTGCATTTTGGGAATAGCATAGACATTGAAATTATGCTTAGATATCCAATTTTCCTTATAATTAATAAATATGACAATTTTTTCCTTATAGTAAAAACTTTATAATTTTCAATGTTTTCGAGGAATTCCAAATTTTGAACAGATGTTGGATATTCTTTACAAATAATTTGATATATCGTGATTAAATATTTGTGAAGTCAGATCTACTTATTTCTATAATTTATTCATATATAACATATAATATATTTTCATTTTTGATAAATAATCATGGAAAAAAGAGACATGACCAAAATAAAACAAACTCACTCTTGCAAAGCTCGGGGTTTCAGCCAGTTGATAATAACTGTAAATACAAATTTTTTATTTATAATATTAAACAAACATTATACAGAATCGCTTAGTTAAGGACAAGTCATTCATTCATTCTATTTAATGAATACTTGACTCAAGTGAAAATAAATAAATGAATAAGTTAAGGAGCAAGTCGTTGAAGTTACAATACAATACAGCTTGTAAATATTTGACTACGATCAATGTGCTCCATTTTATACCATAACTATTTTTACGATACGATACCGCACTCCTTACAACCTATATTCTTTTCTTTCGAATATTCTTTTCTCATCGATATTTTGTTAATTTCAATTGGTCATTCAATTGTTGATCTCATTGGCTCGGTCGTGTTATTTTTAGTTACCGATTGTAACGATTTTTTGTTGTATAAAAACGTCAGCATCCGAGTGGCGCGCGCGGGCCTCTCGTGGATCTCCGTGCGAGTTCGTTGGAGATCGTGATTCAGGTTCGCCAGGTAAATATCGCAGGTGAGTAGGAGTTCGCGGAGAGGTGGACGTGGAAAGCACGGTAAAAGGAAGAGGAGGAGGAGCGAGCTGACGAGAATGCAACCTTCGGCTGTACCCTGGTGGTAACGACGACCGGTAGTACGAAATCGTCGATCGGCGGGCCAGCGGTTTGTGTTGCGTCGCATCCGGGTGTTGTCAGGTCTCAACTAAAGTGCAACGAGGTGGCTCATTATTAATTTGACGGGCGACAAAATGGCACGCGAGATCGTCTGAGCGCAGCCAACAGGGCATTGAACCAGCCTGGGGAATATGGCTACGAATTCGCGCAGTGACCAAACGTATCGGTGACTTCTTCAGGCTGGGGTCACGTGACCGGCGTGGTAGCACGCTGGATCTGCAGTGAAGGGGATAGTGTGTGTTGGTACCATGTGATCGATCAACCGCTTTGGCAGCCGGTGTCAATGTCCACGCGATTCCCGTGCACGTTGCGCACGTCACCCGATGGACATGTCCAGCCGAAGGATGTGACGCCGAAACGTTGCGACACTGCAGTCCGTGGGATGACGATTGTTACCAAACCTCGCCGCGCCAACAGAGAGTAATTTTTTCGCCATCCAGAAGGCTCAGCAGCGATCGAGTTTCCGATTGCGGACAAAAAATTATCCTCCAAGGTGCGAGCCTCGTTTCACATTGCGTGTATACATATACTTTGAACTCTGCAAACTATTGAGCCATCGAATGGTTCGCGATGAGAACGACGTTTCGATCATTTATAAGATTGCAATTGTTTTTCACTAGTTTATTCTTTTTGTGCCAATTTTTTGTTGCTCCATTGGAATTATTATGCAACTGCAAATGTCGGTACTGCAACGATTCACGCAAAGTCAATTTCAGATTTGTAAGGATGGTGAAATTCAACGATAAACTGTAGTATTACTAAAGTAAATGTAATTATTGAACATCAATAGTTATTAAACTTTCAATCGAATTTTATTGAAGGCAGTCATTTATAATGTTAAATAATGTAATTAATCCCTGCCCATTAAGAACCATACGATACGATTAATACAGTTTTCATTATGCTTGTGTATACTCTCTCGGAGAAAATGAGTAATTCGGACCCGATCAATTTATGTCTACGATTCGTGTTAATATTACAGAATCTATTTTATTGAAGAGTTCGAAAAAAAAATCTTTATTGTGTCATTACCGTTAAAACGGGTATTTTTATTATGGAGTATTTATAAAACGACACACATAAACTTTCTGTTCTGATACGATGAATATACATTAGAATGAAAAATTGCCCTGACACCAAATTCATCAATATATATATATATATATATATATATTTTTTTTTTTTCGAGTTACGAAAAAATGAATAAATTATGTCGAACCGAGCTATCAAATAGGGAACAAAATTTAATATCACATCTTCCACTCGAACAAAACATAACTTCACACCTGAAGTGGCACGACTTGTACCGACACTATCACAATTAGTTAATCTGCGACTCGACGATCCCGTTTCGTCACTGATTTTCCACAGAAAATCGTAACGATCCGAAATAATTATTTCCCTGAGAAGTGTCATCGTCGATGCGACCACCAGTGATATACTGCGACTATATAATGAGCGACTTGTACAGTTAGGAAACAGGTTTAATCTCCTCGTGTCCCTTCTTCCACGTTCTGATCCAACTTTTGAAAATCAAACCGAGATTTTCAATGTTTGTGTCACCCGATGCACGTGGTTATCAAATCCGGTTAAAACTGAGGAGGGAAACAAAAACTATCAGAGCCTTTTTATTGGGATCCAAAGATAAATGGCATCCAACGAGTTTTCCCTCTCGCGAAGTGAATAAAATGTATTACGTCAAAGCGAATCGCGAGGCCTGTTTGTGGTTTTGTATCATGATTTCAATGGAACATCAATTTGCTACATTTTTGCAGTTCCTCTTTTTTTTTCGTATGCACTTCAACCGGGAACAAAAAAGCGAACGAGGCGAAGTAATTGAAAAATTGGTAGTTGATTGAATTAAAAGTTCGAGGGAATTAAAAATGTAATAGAATTAAAAATCTAATTGAATTAAAAATGTAATTGAATGCAGAAACGTTTGTGAACTTTGTTTTCGGTCACAGCTTTTAATTTTTATTGTGTTGCGAAAAAATATTGAGGAATTGCGGAGGTAACATCAGTGGTCATTAGGAGGCGAAAGTCGGCTGATGAAGCTACCATTGCTCCATTCAGATCCAAACGCTAGTCAAACTAGAAAAAAATTAAGTTAGTTCGGTTATTTGTTGATATCACAAATTAACTAATTGGATCGTCCAATCGAGTCCGAGTCGAAAGGGATAAGCTAATTAAACTTAGTTTCATTATATCACTAAAAAGTCTTATTTTCAATTTACTAAGTGAGAAAGATTTTTTTGAAAACATTTTTAAACAAAAGTCAGTGGGGAGAGAAAGTTAATTTGAATGTTTCATAATGAATCCTTAATACATAAAATCTTAAAATATATACTGCTAAAAACTTATTTACAAAATTAAAAACATTTTTTAAAAGGCATTATTTTTTCGTTTTTTGATAGCTTGGTATCTTTGATTAGAATTATCAGAGTAGGTCTAATAAATTCATATTTATTTATTTATGCATATGCATGATTAAATATTAATTTTCATATTTCATTGATTCCACTGGTTTAATATATGAAGCCCTTTAATATAAAGGTGCATAATTCAATGTTTGGGAATCATTTCTGTTTCCGGGACCATATTAAGATATTTTTGATCCATATCATATAAGCTTACGATTAACCTATTTATGTGTAATATAGGTAGGATTAAAATTGTCATGAATTAAAATTAAAACAAAATCTAACTCGCAAATAATTCATTTCTTTAAATAGAACAAATTTAAAAAATATGATTCCACGATTACATAACGAGTTTAAAAATGTTTAACTTGCATAAGTTAAACTTTTTCTTCTTGCTGGTTACATTCTTGGGGAAATTTCTCACAAGGCTTCTCAGCAGTCTTATCATGCGAGGAGACAAAAAATACTCGACGAACGAATTAGTTATTCATCATTTGGAATTCATTTGTAAGCAATAACAACCTACTTTATAATAAGCCGCTGGGAAATGTCCTGACAGTTTAAGCGCGACACGCTAAGCGCGGTGCTAGCGAGTGGCACTTGGCGCGAGTTGCAAAAACGCGCCGAGCCATCAACTATGCGCTGGCATCATCGAAATCGTTAATGATTTGCGTGTCTTTTTATGACTCCGCAGCTTTTCTTTTGTACGTTTTTGGAAACTCCAATGACTCGGTCAATTTTCAAATTATATTTTGCAAGAACCAATTTTTCATTACAAAAACTATTGTGCAATTTGTGTTCCTTTCTTTTTTTTAAATTAGAAATCAAAACTGTTGTTAAAATTGTCATGATGAAAATGTAAAATAATGACAAACCTTCTCTTTTTTTTTATTCCATGTTGTTTTTATTTAGTTCATTTTTTAGGATTGATAAAATGATAAATAAGCAATCGTGAAAAAAATGTATGTTGGAATGCCGATTTCATAATCGCAGCTATTCACAAAGTTTCTCGGTAACCTCGATTACTGAAAGGAAAACACCTGTTGGTGTATAAACTGCAAATTAATTGTTCATTCAAATCATCAGATGAAAATGATTTGTTATAATAAAAAAATTGTTCGCTAATTGAAGGCAGATTTTCAGTCGCATCAAAGCAAACCTTGACGTTATTTAAATCCCAGAGAGTGTGAAGATTATCAAATTACGTATTGTAATTTTAATCGAACGCACGCCGTAAACGTGTGCTGAGAAAGGAATTATGAATAAGGTGTCAGGCGATCTTTTTAATGCTCAATAAACTCCTTGAGATTTGTGTTTGACATGAAACGCTCATTTTTTAATGAGACGTTCTTTGACGCTGCAAAAACGTAAACCTGTTTTTTTTCTCCTCAGAATTCAGACGGACAAAAATATCACAAAATATGACTTTTTTGCTAAATTGGAAGAACACATGTTGTTATTAAAAATTTACAAACAGAAAGAAAGTAATTAAAACTACTCAAAAGGTGTACAATTCAATGATACAAAAAAAGATATTAAAACGATACAAGAATGAAAAAAAAATTAAAATAAAAATAATGCAAGATTAAACGCCGGACTTTTTATTTTGTTGAATAAATTTTAATTTGATAGGAGAAAAAAAAATGATAAACGAAAACCGAGTGATTTATTGTTAAATTTATTGTTTGTAATTTGAACGTTGGTCAGTAATTAAGACCGTTGTTAAAAGACTTAAAAGGAAATTTTAAATGCTTTAATGTCGTGACGGTATTATATGTGGTCAGTACGTAATCTAATTGGATGGTTTTCACTGAAGCAGCGCGCATCCTTGCCGCGAATACTAACGGAAACTCGCTAAACAAGCCTCAAGTTTTTTTTTTCCTTCGCGGTTTTCAATCCAATCGTGATTACTTGCAAATAAATCATTTTTAGGCTTCAACACGTTGTTTCACATAAGAAAGACTTTGCCGTCTTCGTTTCAGAGCAAAAAGAAACGAAGGATTTTATTTAAGAAAAAAAGTAGGTCGCAATCAGAGTTCATCAAACTTGTCAATCTCTTTGACGGAGTCAATTATTTCTAATATTTCAGACTTCGTTTAAAATCCCCGTTTTTCAAATAAATCAATATTCGAATCACGATTAAAATTGAGATGAAATAATTGTTAAATTTAATAATAAAATGGGAATGTCAAGTTTGACAAGGCGTGTTTGGGGGGATGATAGAGGTGCGTTGAACCGACGTTCTTCAAGCGTTACTTTTCTTTTTCTTTTTTTTTTATTCGCTACTGCCTCGGAGATCGAGTTCCAAATATAAACCCCTGTATATGCATATACGCATGGGTCTTTCCCTATCGCCGCTTGGTCCAGTACCGCGGTTATTTTCTAGTCGTCTGACACGTGTTGTGCTCTAAAACGCGCCTCTCGCGAAATAATATCGTTAACAGTGATCCCACAATTTGTCCGTCCAGATTCAAGCTTAATAACAGAATAATTGATCTTTCCTGATTTTCCATTAACAATGCGAAAAGAAGAATGAAAGATTTTAAATGTCCTATATCTCCTTTCCTTTCCTCAAAAAGTTGTTTTTTTGAGTGATAAAGGAAGGCCCGGAATTTGTGGTCGCGCGAATCTTGTCCAATGAGGGACGCTGAGTTGGACACGCCGCTGACGGACAAGCCGCATAAGAAATGGTTCGCGAGACAAAATTCCGCCTCGAATTTTCGCAACTTCCTTCGGCGGGTCATTATGTGCGGGTGTGCGAGACACGATATCAGGCCGGACGGATTTTTTGAAAACTCTTGCTGGGAGCCACCGCAAATATCGAAAGAAACTGAGCACGAATTCGATGACGACGTTGCAAAGTGTTTCGACCTTTCTAATGTGAGGTTCATTGACGACGAGGAAGTCGGTACGACAAAGATAGAAAATTGTTTTGAAAATCCTCAATGTTGTTAATTGAAATAACAAATGAAAATCGTTGCAACGATTAATTGTTCCGGTGTCTTGAAATTATATTTATTTGATAATCAGTTTTTTTTTTTTAAATTTGAACAAATATATTTCTTAAATAAATTAATTTTGAACGAGAATTGTGAACAAAAAATCGTAGTACTTTTTGTCTGGATCGAAATTTATGTAAACCGGTAAAGTACGCAAATTATTTTAGCTTTGAAAACGGTCTCGTGATGGAACTATTGCGAACTCTGGCCCGTGCGTAAACATAATAAATGTGAAAAGTATTGCCTTCGCGCCCGAACTGGGTAAAGAAAAAATTTTGTTGTCGTAAATATGACCGGGCAAATTAAAAAGCGCCTTGTACGATAAATTCGAATGGAAATTACCCCTTTTTGTTTCACGGAACATTTTTATCTCAACGGTTTTGTTTTATCATCCATTTTTTTCTTCTTAAAAAATTCTGGAATTCAGTATAAACTGTTGCTGGATATATAATTGAAGAAAAAAAATATCTTCAAAAGTGTGTCGATGACATTTTCTTACAAATCGTTTTCATAAAAATTGAGTTGTATTTTGAAAGAATGTTTTTTTTTTTTGAACTTTTACAAATGCTCTCATGGCTTGTATGGTTTGTTGACAGAAGAATTCGACGCTGATTGGGTTAGAGACGCCTGGGTGATAGCAGTGGAAAGGTGAGAGTAATTTCCCTTTTTCATGGTCACGTTTTTTATTTACATTTTTTTCAACCGCAATGAACTTAATTATTTAAACACAATTAAAATGCAAAAACAATTTGTTTCAAACATTGATTCACTTGTTTACAGTAAATTTGAAGGTATATTTGTATATTAATAAATACAAGCTAAAATTGAAAATATACAAAATCAAACAAATATGATTCAAGAAGTTTTATAAATTGCATTTATAAATTGCAACGGATTGTTTGAATGCAAATATTTATGCAAACATTTATTTTTCATATTAAAGTCTATGTAAATCAATATTTTGGACGTGGAATATTAATTAAAGGAAGTTGTAATGCATTGTGTTAAATTGCATTTGAAATTACAATCAATTGTTCAACTTTAAATTTGAATGGATTTTCCATTTTAAAATAATTTTCATTATTACTTTTAAAATTAACGTTGCATGTTTATTTTGAAATATTTATTTTAATAATTTGTTAGCAAATGTTGTGAAAGGGCATTAATTAATGCTGATGTAATTAATTACAGGAGTGCCCGGGAACGTCTTCAAAGATTAACAGATTTGGGCAGGTTCAAGCCTCGGGATATTCAGACAATATTATCTCAACAGGTAAGTTTAAAAATAGAGTGATAAGAGTTGTGCAGATTCTATTTTTGCACCTCAAAAATCAAGAAACTCATATTTCAAAAATCAAAAATCAAAAATGACATAAAAGAACTAAGAACATCTTTTAAAAAAAGATTACGCCTTTAAATGTCATCAAAATAAAACTTCCCGGTCCAATATTACAACCATGAAACAAATATTGACATCGGATCAGCAAGTTTCTATGTTCAAAAAAATAAAACTCAAAATAATATTGATCCAGACAGATGTATCAGCATTCAGATTGCAACAACATTTTATTTCGATAGGGAGAACGAAAAAGAGTTGGACAAACGTATATTTATTTGGAGCAAACTTTATATTTATTTCAACTCTGACAGCACGAAAGAGATTTTGCTTTTGAAGATGTTGGTCGCGGATCCTTTTTTTTTGTTTACATTCTGCTCAGCGAATTTCGTAACGTTCTTTTTAATGCAGTATGACAGACTACGGAACTGACACGATGGATCAATAAATAAGTTACACGATAACTGAAATAAAAGACTGAGAAAAATTCGTAACATTTTCAACTTCCGTCTCATGCACACAGCTCCCTCCGGTTGCAGCATTTTTTACATCAAAATTTCTTCCAACTATTTCCAACACCCTTTTAAACTTTTTCTTTTTAATTCAATTTTAATTTTTTTTTTATTTTAAATTTGACTTTAACGTTCTTTGGATTCATGAATTCACATATTTCATGGTTAGTAATAATTTTTTTTTCTACAGTCATGGATGGACGAGAAACCGTTGACCTAATTGCATTGTATAGAATAAAATGTCAATACGTTTGCAACTTGCATGCATGTAAAAATGATAACCAATCCTGCACGGAACTTTTGTCTCGAATGCTGAACGTTAATACAGAATTCGAATTGAAGCGTCAAACGTGTTCGACTCTTGAACGGCTGATTAAAGTTGCGCGCACGCGGACACACAGCTGAGCGTGCAAATGGCAGAGATTCGATCGGGATGGGAATCGTATATGAAATGTGTAACGTAGAGTAAATGGCCTTGGCTCGACAATGCGAAACTGTCCGTCTCATCTGACGAATTCAGCCTTATCAACTGCATTATGCAATCCATCCGAACCATCTGAATAATTCAACGTTTAATTCCTCGACTATTATTTATTTAACACTTTTAAAATGATTTCTCAACTAAAAATTTCATAACCAACTCAAATTTTTACCTCATCAAATTTGCGAAATACATTTTCACGCGATTTTTCGACGAACCTTTTTTTTTTTCTTTACCAATGAAAACTCAGTCTGGATTTCATCGTATTATTTTTTTACATGTTTATACTTGCATCTGACTTTTCATTTCGACGTTTCTACATTTGAAGCGATATTAATTTGGACGATTGTCACTCGCAATGCATTATATAAGTTTATTATAGCGAGAGGATGAACAGGATGCAAGGCAGAAAACAAAATATTAATGAAACTGATTAATTAGAGCTTAGTATACACTTCTCGACTTGTAACAGTTTCTCGAGCAGAAAATTAATCGGAATGAGAGGGAGCACAGGAGGGGGGACAGACGTGTTATACTTGTTAACGGATTGAGAAGAATGTTTATTAATCAGAGATTTTGTTTTGCTTTGCAGACTACCGAGGCAGACGTGTCCATCGACGATGACAACCAGGATAAAAATGTAACCAGCAAACAGATAAATGTCACTTTAGTCGACAAGTGAGTATAAACATTCAAACAATGCTGTCGTCATTCAATTGAAATATCTATTCGGAATAGACCGAAGGAAAGTTTTTCTTGTTTTTTTTTTAACTGATTTTCTTTTACCAGGTAATAATAAAATATTGAATTGTTTCTATTCTCGGATCCAATAGCAGTCATGATTACAGCCATAACTAAATTTGCGGTGAATCTGATCAAGCCACTTTTTTCCTCGAGGATTCCAACAATCAATACAAATTGTTTTCTCATTGAAGACTGGCGGAATCAAAAGTCAAATCAGATTGTTTAATTTTATGTTTTGAGCAGGAAGATGTTTTAATTAAAGCTCGTGCTTTAGTTGCGCATGTTCAAAGGTTTGACTAGATTTTGTTCTCGAAATGCAAAATAACATAAAAAAAAAGAAAAATACTCTACCGGAATTACGTATTACGAAACAAATAGATTAGTGATTGCATAAATTGATAGCGGCTTTTGCCGTATGCGTATATCTCGTCGTGGTCCGCTGGCCTGAATAAAGAGTCTCGCGCGCAGTTTGCTTCCCTTTTTGTATATGCATTTTGTTTGAGTTTTATTATTGGTACTCATGCGATCTCGTTTTTTGTCCATTCGTTTTTGTTTTAGTGATTCCAACTCCTATCACACAAAGCTCAGCAACGGCACCGTAGTCAAGAAATTCAAAGACGGAGACAAGGACCGCGAAGATGCGATAGGAAGACAGCAGAGTTTTCCGGAAGAGCCGAATTTACTGGTACAAACGAGTTTAGAATTAAGTCTCGTTGAAAGGGGATGAGAACATTGTACATAATATCTGATCTGGTTTGATTGACAATCATTGTTTTGTTAGATAAGATTTTGTTCGTCCGAATTGAAGCCGAATGGGACAAAAGTCGTCATTAGCGAAGGATAATAACCACGTCGGTATTTCAGAAGCGAAATATAGTCAGATGTTGCAGTGCTTTAAAACAGTACATAACTGTACCGTTTAGCCTACTTCTAAAACTACTAAAATTGAAAAATGCGCTCAGTGAAGAACTTATAAATATCATCTCGAGTTCTAACTCTTTTCTATTCCGTAAGATATTTTGTCTCTGCTTGTATATTTTGTGCAAATGATTTTCACTGTGAAAAAAAAGTAAATACGATTGGAAAGAAGAGTTCAAGAATATTAATAATACTTTGGCTTCGTTCCTTCATTTTTGCTATCTCACTTTTTTAGTTCTTTCTACATTTTTTTGTAAGTTTTGTTTTTTATTTTGAAAACTTATTAAGATCGACATTGAATTGCTGCTTTAATATCGATTACTTTTGCGTAGGGTTAAGCGCTAGCAGTGTCACAATAGTCGGTGTGATATTGACACAGTTTTTGTTACCCTCAACTATTAGTCCGTAATTAAAACTGAAATTCGTACTTGCTATATAAACGAAAGAAACGTTTCCTATTCAGCTTCTAATTCCAAATGGGATTCAGAAAGAAAAAGGTATTGCATTTGAACTTGGCTATCGATTTTTCTACCGAAATAAAATTTAACCTTTTGTTTTTCTGAATTCGCCCAGACTACAATTGCAAATAAATATATAACTTGAGCAAGATTATTTTTTGTTAGCTTTCTTTTCCATTCTACAACGATTTTATCAATAATCGAATAGTTACAGTTATGAAAGAAAAAGTGAATTGATTTTTTAATTAATTTCCGGTTTGCATTTTACAGCAACCGAGTTCAGGACCCGACAGAATTGGAGAACGAAGAGCAAGCAGTCCTTTTCAAAATGGACGAAAGGAGGTCCTGATTCCTGATTCGGAAAATCGTGGTTCCAGGTCACCGAGAGGATCCACAACATTACCCTACGATGCAAACTTGTTGAATCTGCAAGAGAGCAGGGACGACACGGAACCAATTTTAAGGTACGCTGAAATTTTTGAAATTTCATCTTTGATCAGCTTCAACCCCTCTGTATAGTTGCGCAATTCGGCTAATCGAACACTGGACATCTGTTAGTTGCCAACGCTGCAGTTATTCTTGGATGTGCGAAAGGTCAAATATTCGTCTTCATTATTCAGACTGAGCGATATAGACACGAAAAAATCTTTTTTTCTCCTCAATTAAAGGAAAAATTTACCCAGAACGGTCAGAGAAATCATTGTTAAATTCATTTTGTAGTCGAAATTATTTATTTTATTTTTGTTCCATTACAGTTATTATGAGAACTTCTTGATGATATTTTGGAGGACTGAAAATTGGTTCATGTATCAGTCGCTCAATTTTCTATGAGGAGCTCTTTTGTTTCAAGCCCCTCTTGTCTTTGCGTTCCAATTCAGTGAAAGGTGCAAGCTACTCTTTGTCACATACGTCTTTTACCATTCTGGCATGATACATAGTTCACTTGGATACCGGGCGATGACGCCACCTGGCTCTTAGTGCCACTAAACATTAATTTTTCATGTATGTACTCCATGCAGCGTACATCATATTATAATATCAAAAAATGTTATATGTTTTCTTGTGTTTAATGTTACATGAACATTTGAGTTGTAAACTCGAGTTGACTAAAACTGTAAACAGGTTCCTCGCGGGGTCAATCATTCTGCATGAAAAATATATTGTCTTCGTTAAAGGCAATTAATTTCGATAAAGCAAATTAGAGAAATGAGTAATTTTCAGCATCTGAAAGGACGGGATTCTGATTTAATTCGCACTGTGTTATGGTCGACAGTTTATATGAAATGTAGAGGAATTCCAAACAATTTCGACGAGGGGCCACTTATGGAATTCAGCGCCACACCCGTACGATAACACGCGCGTAGGTGTAACACAGCTCTAAACAATGCTTTTTCCTGTCTTTTTAACTTCGCAGGAAGTCATCCCATTCGTCACGTGTCACTCTTCGTTTTCCTCGTTGGGTAAAAAGGGAACAATGACACGGTCGGAAACTTAAACAAAGTTCACATTGTTTCACCGATATCATTTTTGTACTCCAATAATGAACAAAGTATAGGCAACATTTTTGCAAAGATACGTTCCCGACGATTCCAATCTAGAAAAAAAAAATTTCCCTAAATCATTATTCGCATCAATAGATAAGCATCAAATTTGTTTGTTTAATAATTAAGTAAATTTGATATTTTATTCAACATCTTTTTATCGTATTCATTAATTTTTTGTTTAGTACAGAATCAATAGTATTTTTGATAATTTTGTTTTAATTGAATGGAAATGACAAAAGTAGAAAAAAGTTTGTTCCATTCATCGAATTTATTCCTCCGAGAAAATCTAATCTGAAATGAAAAAAGGGACGGGATAAGTATAAGAGATGATAAAATGTATCGAGATCGTAGGAAAGTGTACGTGAAGGAAGTGAAAGACTTTCTCACGGTGCTTTTATTTGCGATCCGCAAAACGAATGAACGTAACCAACGCGCGTTATCTGAGACCGCGCCGCCCCGTGTACACTGATACGTTTTGCTGCGAAATCGATATCAACACGCGCGAATAAACTTGCGAGTCAAATAAAAGCTCGGCGGGCGACAATGCGCCACACCGGTGCGCTCATATAAGCATCTCTCATTCTACATAAAACCTGAGTTTATGGCATTGGACTCACGGATTTCAGTCTTGCCCGGCCTGTTCTCAATGTATATGTCAGTTTTCGCCGTTTTCTTTCAATGAACATTCTGATTTCTGTGTAATTTTTTTTTTCACAATTTCTTAATCTAATTAAACTCAACAAATTGAAATTGTTTGAAAATAAATTTGTCTTAATGCAAATTTGATGTGATTTGAAGGGAAAAAAGTGTTGATTGATACTGAAAATCTTGAGAAAGTTAATTTAATCAAAGTTGTAATTTTACAATTAAAGTTGTAAAAAGAGGAGCAACAAAAAAGAATTTGTAGAGCCAGTAATGCAGACAAGAATATAAAGTTGCGTCAGTTTGTAAAGTGTCCTCAAAAGTTAGAGGACTTCAATATAATAACGGCCGGCTACCATGAAGAAGCTCTTGACTTGTATTTTAAATGGCATCAGATTGAATGCAGATACTTTTTAGTAGCTCTGCATTCTAGTTAGTATTAATCCTCTTTTGTGTCCGGGTATATCACGCTTAGGTGCAATTGAGACTCGAACAAAGCCGGGTGGAATCGCGAAAGTAGCGACGAGTAGGTACGAGAAATCAAACGACTGCCCACACTCATGATGACAATTTTGATATCCAAATGTCAATTTTATCCATTCATAAATCAGTCACAAATCTTGATTCACCAAATGAAGCATTTTTTATTCATTCATTCTTGTTTTTCGTCATAGTAAATCTTCAATCGGATAAATTTAAAAGATTGAATTTAAAAAAAATCTCTCAGATGAACAATATAAATAAGTGGAATTTTCATTTTTTAAATTTTCTTTAGACTGATAGAACGAAATCAAGGGTATAAGTTAAAAAAGCAAAAATAAGTAGACATCAAACTACCGTGTATTTGCATATCTAGATGAGTTTCATTTTTCTCAGTCGAAAGATTAGGGCCGATGGTTTCAAGTGGACTTCGAGTGGGACGATTAGGGTAAAAGAGTGACCTGGCCTGAGAAGTAGAAACGGAAATCTGTCGATGAAAAATTCATACACCTCGAATCAAAAATATATTTAAAAATAGACTCTTCACAAATTTCTCATTCATTTTTATAAATTTCAGGATTGTTTTTTGTTGATAATGCGGCGGAACTATTCGAGGCACGAGGAAGCTCTAACCGCGAACCATACCCCAGAGAAGAATTTCTCTCTGCAAATTGCTTTTAGTTCACTTGAAGCTTCCACTCCGCTGCATTCCATATTTAGCTTTATAAACCGAAAAAACAATTCTGAATTATTTTATTTCTTGTAATTATGCTATTTCAGTTATATCGTTAAATTTGAATACAATTTCTCTTCACTAAGAGTTAAATCTTAGCGACATCGTCATGATCCGAACACTTGCAGTCAACGGGTTAATTTTAGGGAACTTACTGGAACTAACCAACTCATTAATTTTACTTGTCAGTGGACACTGCTTGAAACACAGATTAATTCGAATTGTCGAGATTTAACGCCGGGCACGTCGTTGAGAGAAAAAAAAGGATCGTGTTAAATGTAATCAACTTTTCATCACTGAAATCTTTTTGTAAGATGAAAAAAAAATCGACCATACCAATTAAAATCAGTTTCAATTGTTAAGTACAATCAATTTTCCGACTTGATGGTGTGTAATAAATTTGCATT
This sequence comes from Trissolcus brochymenae, assembly GCA_030523145.1. Lineage (NCBI taxonomy): Eukaryota > Metazoa > Arthropoda > Insecta > Hymenoptera > Scelionidae > Trissolcus > Trissolcus brochymenae. Next base: position 83,731 of record JAQQRF010000093.1, read on the forward strand.
CTGCAGAACTTTTATAGCTCAAGCTCGAAACAAAGGACCGATCGAATCGCAGAAAAAATTAGCATAGCTTCGATATTTTCGCAGGAATAAAATAAGTGTAACGCGCGGGCATTTTGATTTGAAACCCTGTCGGCTGGACGAAATTCTTACACGCCAACAGTCGAGTAAACGAGAGCTCATTGCAATGCAACGTTTTGTCGGTCGAGCCGCTGGGGTATATCCATTTCTTATTCTCCCATGGAACTTCCGGTTCCTCTCGCACACTCTGATTTGTTGCACGTTTTCAACCGGCCACGCTCTCTCACACACACTCGTAAAACACACCAGGCTATGAAATTAAAGTATCGCATATAAAACGGACGGATGACACGCCCGCGCGCCATTGTTCCTACCAATTGCTGTGCACGCGCATTTGTCTGCATATTGTTGTAGAATTTATTGTTATCTGCATGAGAAACAAACAACAGATTCAATCTGCGATGAAAAACTGAGTGTCCATTAGCGCTATTTCAACAACCAAACTGATGCTGTGCAGCATTTAATTGTCCGCTAGTAATCTCCACTAATTTACTTACTTTTTTTATTTAACAGAATAAACAAACAAACTTTTGAGCAGAAACAAAATGTATCAAATTAACGTTTTAAAAATGTTATTCAACGACAGAGATTTTAACTTACATTTTTTTAATTGTTTACTTTGAAGTTATTATTAAATTAATTCATTATTTGTTATTACATAAAGACTAGTTATGAAGAAAAAAATTCGATAGAAAACAATATGTTTGTGTATTAAAATTGATTGCTCTCAAAGAGATTTTTAACTCTTCTTTTTTATTATGAAATAATATTAAAAAATAGAATAAAATGTAATTACTTCAGAGAAATCATTTTAATCAGTAATAAAAATAATCAAAGTATGAATATTTGCTTACTTTGAAGTGATTAAAAACGTGTGTAATTTGATTTGGAAAATAATCGTAATAAATTAATTAAAATTGCGGTGAGAAGAAAAAAAAATTAATAGTAAAATTGATGGTGCACTTATTAAATTGGTTCAGGACAAAAAAATAGCAATTGAACGGTCATAATGGCGTTCGACAAACTTTTTAATGAAAGTACATAAAGCGAGCGTCTTTTCGCGATATTGCGAATAGCTCGATCTCGCCAGCCGGATTCCCCGGGGTAAAAAAAAGTGTACTTGAATTTTCAACGAGATAAATAGATGACCGAGATACTGGTGGTTAATCAGGCCGCTTAATTGGGTTTAATCATCGCATAACTCTCGGCTTGTTGGACACGCCATTGCGGTGCGGTGTCCATATTTTTACATCGCAAAAGTTCAGATTGAACTGGTGAAATTGTATTTTGAGATGAATTAAGGTTTGGATTTTTTTCGATTTCTCTTCGTACGGGTTTTTAATGATTTCATCAGTCTTGCTTTTGCATAATTTTTCAACTGTACAATTCATTATTATGAAAATGAAAGCGTTTTAAAAAACAACACGGTGAAAACATTATTAATTCGTTTTGATTTTTGAAAAGATGACAAATGTTCAGCTGGTTCGAATTGAAGGAAAAAACAAAATAGAATAACTTTTGAAAAATGTGCCACCATTTTGAAATTCTTCGTTCCACCCCAATTCTTTTAAAGCCATCCACTGCTCGGACTTATTTCATTTCGAAAGACTCCGAATCAATAATTCATCCGCTTTTCTTGCCTTCCCCAGGCTATAATCAAAGCTCGGTTTTAATTGCTCGCAAAATCCCGTGTCAAAGATTGAAAATCATTTTAATAAAGGATTCAAAAGTGAGTCACGAAACGAGTGGCACTGAGGCGCAGTCTTATTTTCTCTTCTTTTTCTTCGTTTTTGTTTTTTTTTCTGCCTAGTCTTCGCGGGCTCCTTCAGACCCGCTTGACTACCTCGAGTGGAAAGATACACGGTTTTGTATGATAGGACAGACTTGTCAAAAATGTGTTCAACTCAAAATAATTGTTTTTTTTCGTTTTGTTTTTTTTCAATCTTTATAATAAAAAAACTGTAAGAAGGATTGAAAAATTAAAAATTAGCAAAGATAAATAATCATCTAGTTTTTCAATAAGGTTATAATAAAAATTGTTAGCAATTTAAATAAATGATAAATAAGTGAATCAAATTTTGCATTGATCGTGATAAAATTGTTTTTTTTTTTTTTTTTTTTATAAGACCAGGAACACGTGACTTGATTGATAATGATGAAAATTACGCAATGGCATTGTCACTTATTTTCAATGCAGCTAATTGAAATTCACAATCGATTTTCACCGCCACAATGACAAAGGCAATCGCTCACAAATATTTTAATTGATTCGAAATAAAATATTGCTACAATCATATTCGATTCATTATCATTATTTTAATATTTTTGCGTGCCGTTTCGTGATATCGTCGACGGATATAAGAATTTGAATAATTCCGACATTTTTCAATTGAACATCAGTTTCTGTTAGCGATGAGTCAGAATTGTCAATTACAAGTGAGATGACGTTTTCTGTTTCCCTTTCATTCTTCCAGTATGAACAATTATTAATTAAAAACAAATTGAACACTTTTCAAAAAAACGATTTTTTTCATCTTATTTTTGCAAACTAAAAAGCAGACACAAATCATCTTTGTACAATTTTTCCATAATTTTTTTCTGTTAAACCTAATTTCGAATTTGAAGTGGAAATTAAGAGTGAACAAGCATTTTGAGATTTGAAATTGCAAGAACATCTTGGTAGAAGCAATTCAAACCCATTTTCTGAGCGATTACTGCTTTCTTCCACATAATACAAGGTCTTGAATCTCGAGCAATGAAGGAGGGCATTATTCAATCGACCCTCTCAAAAATTTTGAATGCGCATTAAATAGCTTTCACTGACATTATGCAATAAATCCTGCGTAGAAACAGAGGGGACCATTTTTCTGCCAATCAGCGTTTTTCGAATATAATTCATTTCACACCGAACAATGACTTTGCATTAAATTTCATTCATTAAAATAAGCTATCAGTTACAAGGAACCGCAACCAAACTCTCCGTGTGATTCTCCAAATTGATAATCGTAAGACGAGATGGGAACCACTTTTTTTTGCAAAGAAATCATATCAGATGTATTGGTTAGACGTTTTTGTTTTCAAACGTTAATTTAACAGCAATAAACTTAACTTTTTAAACTTTTCTGTGTAAAGCAAAAATGGTTCAATTTTGTTTTATTCATTTATTTTGCGTTTACAAATGAGACGAATCAATCCAGTATGATCATAAATAATTCAACGGTTGATTTTTATTCACGCGAAATAAAAGAGTACAGAAATTACCATGCTTTGGGTATGCCATTTTGTCAGGCCTTGTTTTACAACATTTACATAGCCTCGATTGAAATGAATCCAACATTCGGATAAGAGACACGTTCATTATTATTCTTTTCTTCTCAAACAAAGAAAACTGCTCGGTTAATTTTCTATTTCCGGAATTAGATTTTTCAATCAACTTTTTATCCTTCAAAAAAGTAGACAAAACAAAGGAACAACAGAAATTGTATGTTTTTTTTTTAGTTAAAGATTCATGTAATTGAATTTTTTTAATTAAAAAAAAATATGAATTGTCAACAAAGAGTTTATACAAAAGCTTTTGAAAGTGAGTTTGCAAAAAATATGGAGGAAAAATAGAATTAGGTACATTGTGTTCGATACAATATGAGAATTGTAAAGGCGATATTTGACATATGTTACACCTGCGTTTCCTGCATGATTCTTAAAGACGCACCTGACGAAGGGCGCTCCCCATTAAATTCTAAGTCGTCACACTTGATACCCCCAGGTGCCCAAGAAATCAAGTGCACCAGTCACTTTTTTTTTCCTCCCCCAGCCTTGTTATCTTGACATCATTGTGCCACACTCTTATTCATAAAAATTCAACGAGCCTCCTCTTTTACATTTTCCCCTTTTCTTTTCTTCATTTTTTTTCCCTCATTTTTCTTTTCTACATTTTGCACGATGCAAATTTATATTTTTGCAAATACAACAGATACTCGGCTTTCATCGAAATTTCACCTCGACAAACAATTCAGGTCAAATTGTGTGCTAAAAGTCATGTTCAATTATTTCAAAATAAAGTTATTATTCGAATTTGTAATAAAAAAATTAAACTCACGATTTTGTTCATTGAATTTAAAAAGAGATAGGGTGAAGAAAAAATATATGTGAAGCGTCATATGTGGATTGTTAATTGTCTCATATTCCGCCACGGCACTATATATTTTTCGTTCACTTCCGCTCCGAAACGACGGATATTGTGCTCGAATTACGCCCCGTCAATTGCCATATTTCATATTTTCAGAAAATAATACGAACAAATTTTGCGATCTCTATTTAAGTTGTGCGAATAATTATATCATGCGCTTGATTATATACGAGATCACAAATTTCGTTGCCAATGACAAATTTATCCGCAAAGTTTACACTAATCGCCATCACAAATCGAATCATAAATTGTACAACGATTCGAGAGTTATAAAATTGAAAGTTCATTTATATTTACTTTGTGAGCTTCAGCTTTTATATACTTGAGTTGTTTGCGATTGTTATTATGCATTTCAAAATGTACAAATTTCAACCTAAATTTAAACATACTTTTAACATTTGCAAAAATTTGTTGTTCAATTGTTTCTTTTTTTATTTCAGACGTCCATCGTTTACTAGAATATAATGTATCTTGAATTCTAAATCAACTGCAGTTGAAATTCATCGTTCCATTCAAAAGGCGTGACGTGTTTGAAATCGTCTCTAATTTGAATTTCCTCAAAATTGTAAGGGAAACGTCACTGTCTTCTCTTCTGACAGGAAACACTTATTTTCGTGTCCCAAAACATTTTGTTCGTAGAATCGTCTGGAAACAAAAGTCCCTGAAAATATAAATCATATGCACAAATTAATAAACACAATGTAAACAATAATATTACAATGCAACAAAATTGAAATTGCAAAATAAAGCAAATTTGGATTTAAAAAGTGAACAAATATTTTTGAAATTGTATTTGAAAAATCAAAAGAAAAACTCGATTGAGTTTTAGTGGGCTGTGTAAGCGCGACGGTCTGGGCGATAAGCTATTGATATCAGGTGCCACGCCGATAACAAAAGTAGCGAGTTTCAGTTGGCGAGCGTTGCATCTTGCTGTCATGTCAAAGATTTTATCGCGTGTGTCATGAAGCGGAACTCTCGTTACTACGAAGTAGCCTGAGTGTCGCGGGTGGTTCCAATAAACGTGCGCTTTGTGATGTCGCCCAAGTTCAACCTTGGTCGCCCGGGCGAACGATCTTACGAAGCCTGTTTCAATTTTTTAGACAAGCTCAACGTCTGCAGGTAAACTTTGATTCAATTTCAATTGGTCTTCTAAAGAAGCAACGACAACTTGTTTCGAATACCTGCGAAAATTCCTATTCGACTTTGTAATTCTTTTTTTTCTTCTTCTTTTATTTCTTATCTGAATCACAAGATAAAGAAACAATCTTATCAGCACAATTTATTTGAGAAAATTACATCTCAGAGGTGACATAATTTAGGTTACTGAATTAATAAATTCTTTGTTATTGAAACGGTTGGTGTTGCCTCTTGTAATAATATCGTTTGTTTTATCAATAAAACACGCGTCAACAAATTGAGTCATGCAAATGCGCGTCTGAGAAAAATGCTTTCTTATCGTGCGCAAGCGGCACAAACTGTACAAATCCATTAATAGAACTTTGTTGACACTTGCGAAAAAATTTTCAACAGCAAATAATGTCAACCGTGATAAACGATCGGTTTAAGAAAGTTACATTCTTCATTACCAAAAAATTGACCTTTTTTTAGTTCATATGTATAAAAAATATTGGAAAAAGTTGTCGGACAAAAATTAAATTACAGAATGACAATCGGTAAAGCGTTTTTCATATTTGGTTGAACACTTGTTTTGCGGATATGTAATTCATCTAGAAGCACTTTCGGATCAAGTGTTACAAAAAAAAAAAAAAAATAACGAATATACTGCTGTGACAGTTTTTCCCAAGTGGCAAAAAATTGTAAATAATTTTGTACACTTCATAAAACGTGGAACAATATTTTTTTCTTTCACTTTATTTCGTTTCGTGTTAATTTGGACAATTTTTTGAATAGTGGTTTTTGTTCTCAATGAGAAATTTTTCGTTCCATCAGAGAAGTGTTTGAAAGTGAATCACCAAAAACTGGTTCTATTTTTGTCGCAGATCAGGTACATACCAGACACTAAAAGTCGAGCTCATAAAGTACCGAGGAGACCGTCTAATGGACGGCGACTCCCGTTTGTTATTTCGTGCTCGTCTTTTTCTCAGCTCGCACGGCCTCGCGAATCTGGTTTCCATCGCAGCCAGTGTTTTTAAAACGTTTTACTCTACATGATCTCCAATACTAAAACATGCGGCGCTCCACGCACTGCAGCTCACCCGCTGCTGACCAGGCTTAACTTTTTTTTTCTTCTCCCAGCGAAAAAGTTCCTCCTCGTTTCTCTTTCCCATGGAATTCCTAAAAACACACGTGCAAAATGTCCAGACCCTTTTTGTTATTAGCTGAGATTAGACTAAAAATGTTCCTCAGGGCAAACAACTTTCTCCCCCAAATATGACACTGTACGTTACTATTTAGAATAGACGAAAAAAAATGTCATTCGCGCCGGAATGATAAGCTACAGTGCGGCAACTTCCAAAGCCATTTGAGACGCCTATTTTTCCGCCTTTCTATAACGCGCCTGATTTGATTGCAGCTGCGCCGATTTCAAATGACAATGCGCGGACTGAATTGCAATTAGACAATTTGTTATGTGTTTCCGTGTTTTGCATCGCACGTGTAAATAAAATTAAAAAAAATTAAAAAACGCGTCTTCCGGCGCTTAATTTCTCGTCACGTTCTCCAATTATCGCCGTCATTATTTTACTTTAATGACTGTGAAACGCCAGACATTGTTGAGATGCAATGAAATTTGCACAGGTTTTCTTTTTTTCATCTGATTTTTCGTTTTTTTTTTTTTTTTTTGTCGCATCCATTGTTGTTTATTATGAAGTACAAAGAAAATGAAAAGTTCGAAAAAGAGAATAGCGAGTAGAAAATTTCTCCTTATGTTTGATTGATGAAATTGGGGAGACACGCAGCATGCTCAAACATTTTTCTTCGCCTGAAAAATGGAATTATTAAAATTTCAAATACCTTATACAGTCAATGATGCAATTTCCTGGCTCTTGTGAGAAAGTAATGCAGGAAACGCAAGTTAAACGACTGATATTAAGTTCGCGAGGTAACTGTCAAAGTATCCGCTTGCCTCAGTTGTCCGTGCGCATCTCGAATCGCAAAACTTCATATTAATCAAACGCTTTCTGTCGTTGCAAAATTGTTTTCCTCAACTTGGAGATCGTACTCAAATTCAAACTAGAAAAGTTGTTTCTCAAATTTATAAAAACATTTTCTTGTCCGTCCGATTCAAATTCAAAAGAAATCTTGAATTGTTGATTGAAAGATAATAAAAAATGTTATGGCCAGTTTGCAGTGATTTTAAGGTGAAAAAAGTAGGCAGTCGAAAAGATGTAAAAAGTCATTGATGTGACACATTAGAGTGATTCGCAGGGTTATTAATTGAAGCAAATTCTTGTTGCAGCGTCTCTCTTCAGTCGTTCTCCTTGTCTAGCGTGTGTTCCTCGGCGCAACCTCGCCGCATTGACGCCAGTCTCGTGCGTTGCACCTTCCACGTATCGCTGGGAGGTTTACATACGCCAGTTACGAGTACGAGACTGCAGCATACCTGAGTGCGAAATATGAGAGACGAATCCCGCATGAATTCTGATCCGAGAATACGTTGCGTCATCAAACATCTCACACTTTTGAATGTCGAAGGAAAATACATATTTCTTCTACCTTCTTAATTTCACGCTGGCATGCAAAATTTCTGACACGTTCAATGAGATGTTGATTATTCAGTAAGGGCTTCAGTTTAGCCATCGAGTTTCATTCGTTTCAATTTATATAAATCTCTTTCAAAGGATTAAAAATTTATTTCACACTAATAAATAATGTCCTATTAAATCAAATATGTTGTGACATCAATATATATTTATTGTCTTCTTTTGTATGACTAAACTTTTTCAAGATTGGTTTTTAATCATGAATTGGTTTCATTGGTTTGAGTTCGCATTTGATTTATGAAGTATTTAAATAATTTGCACATGCTTTGGGAGAAGGAAAAAAAATTGATTGACATGAAAAATGAAAAGCAATATCCGCGCGCGGAGCAAGGTCAATGCAATTTAGCAGCGAGGGACGGCCATATAAAATGCCAGACGATATTTCTCGCGATAGCATTTTTCATCTCAACGATATTAAACCAATTGGCATAACCGTGACTGCGTTGCTTCCACATATCTGGCGGAACTTCATAACAGGTGGTTCCATCAAAATCGGGACGTTACTATGTACAAATGTGTATATTCGTATACGCGTATAAAAATCTTTGCACGTACGAGATTCTGATTAGAAGTCAATTTTGTACGTGCTCATGTCGAAGGTTGCACTTTAATGGGCAGCAAATATTTTTGTTTCCCGTCATCCTTGGCTTTCTAATTCTCAATTTAAAATTATCACTTAAAGATATTAAGCATGTTGTATGGAAATCGTGATGGCCATAAAGTAAGACAATTTTTGTTTGATAATAACATTTCAATATAAAAAAAAATTTAAAAAAAATTTGCCTTCTTATAAAACTCCCTTAAATCTTGATTAAATGTCTGAAGTTGTAAGAGTATAAAAAGAAGTTAATTTATTTCAAAGTATAAAATTTGACAGCTATAATAACATTGTCAGTACGTAAAACTTTTCTCGATTACAATATTCAAACTTGTACAATCGATAGATAAAAATTTGATTAAAGTTTTTTTTCTTCATTTTTTTTTTTTCAGATAGATAAAAATTCATTAGAACGTTATGGATTTAGTGTCTGATTTATGAGGATAGCACAAGAAATAATAGCGATTAATAACAAAGTGATCAGGACTAAGAGCGGCAGGTAGGAGCGAATGAATTCGATCTGCCAGATCAGGTCTTCCTCGTCAGCAGCTTCCTCGACGAGAGCCGGGTCGATGACGCAAGTCTTGAGGAACCGCGTGTCACAGCCGCCGCACAGATACGAGTGCTTGTATTCCTGCTTGCCGTTTCGCACCAGGCTCGAATTCCGCATGTAGAAGTAGCGGCATTTGTCGCAAGCTTTGACCTTGCGCGCTTCATGGCATGTGCTCCGACAAAACTCGCACACTGGTTTCCTCTCATCGTTCGTCAGATGTTCCACCAGCTTCGGCAGACTTTTGAACGTGTCGTTGCAGTGGCGACAAAAAAATAGGTTGCTTTTCAGTTTTGGCCTTTCATCGTTTGGATCTTTCATAAAGTTATCTGAAAATACGGCCAATGCGTGAACCGAGATGTGAACGTTGGTCGCAATCAAGAACTTTGGTTGCATCTAAAAAGTAAGGGAAAAAAGTAATTGAAACACTTACAAGCAATCGTGTTGTTATTCATGATTGAAATTTGAGAATGAGCAAAGTTAAGACTTGCTTAATTGTTCTTGGTTGCCTCACTGATAACAAACTAGACGCATCTCCAGCGAACTGTTATTGTTTTCAATTCCGAGTTGTTAGAGTAAATATTTTTCGAACTCACAACCTCTCCAAATGGCTCGGTTATGAATGGCATTTAAGTGAAAACATAACATCATCGAGGCAGTGTTTTCGTGCGGCCAACGAGACTTCTAAAATTAATCTGTGAAATTAAAAGTCAATTATAAAACGATTGATAAAACAAGCCGGGCTAATGGTTTTTCTGTTTCTTCAGAACATGGAGGAAAAAAACTAGAACTCGAACTAGACCGAATAATAAATCCTGGTCAATGACTCATGCAAAATCGCGGCCTCGTGAATCACGTGCGTGCATTTTGCCGAAAGAAAAGAAAGAGCCCAGCGTGAAAGGCTGCGCGAACAAAGCCGCGTTTGACTTAGTTGTCCCCAGGAGAGAAACCGCGACGAAAATCGACCGGTCTATGACTCAAAGTGCGGTTTGTTTCAATCGACCAGGAAGTCGGGCCTGGCACTTTTGTTGTTTCTCGCTCGCCGCGATTAACGAAAATCGCGCATTGTGATGCAAATCGAGCCAACGAAAGGGACGACTGAAAAGGAAAAGGTGTAAGCCACTCCTCAAAATTCTTCGCGAGGATTTAAACCCGGCTTTATATCTCGACCACTATAGACCATGCATTCACCGTCGCTATCTTCTCCTTCATATTAAATTTAAAATATCCACTTTGAAATTCAGCCTCGGAAGGAACTTTTTAATTAAAAGAAACAAACGATAATTAACCCTTGGGACTTGCGATCTTTGTCTACGAAATTGACGTTTGTTTTCTTTTTTCTGAATCGTTATTTTGAAAGTAGCTTCAAAAAAATAGGTTTGCCAAAAATTCGGTAACTGCATTTCAATCTGAACGACTCGTTTGTGCTTCAAAAAGTCGTGCCCACGACGTGTGTTTTGTGCACTGGTTGGTACACGATTGTTCATACGGCCGGCTTTCTCTTATTCATAATATAAACAATTAGCGAAAGCCGTAGTCCAGATTTTTGTTAGCTACAAAGTTTTGTTATCCGCTGATTGATCAGTGCTGCTGAATGCGGCGCGCCAGATGCCTCGCTGAAATCGTTAGCTGGTTGACAATGCGGGAGAATTCTCATCTGTTGTTTCTTGCCATTCAAATCAAACGCCAAAAAGAAAACAATAACATGTTCCAATTAAAACTCTAATCCAAATTTGACAGCTTGAAATGAAAAATAATTCGTTCGAATTGAAACAATTCTTTTATTGAGAAACAAGTTGACTGTATAATTTGGGCAACATTTAAGCGAAATAAAAAAATTGCCCAAGGTATAATTTGACGCAATCTCGATGGATAATTATTTAACAGTTGATGTAACTGGGAAATTCAATGGCATCACGCTCATTGGGCGGATACAAAAGCAGTCGTAAAAATTGCGCACACATCAATGGAGCTCCATTCAATGTCAATTATTTAATTGCATCATCTTTACAAGAACATCAAAGTACCTACAATGTATTTATAAAACAAAAAAATAACAAACAAACAAACGAAATTAAAATTCATCTCGTGACTTTTAATGTACAATTTGGATGGCTAATTTATGGTCAGATGGTCGCATTTGATGTTTTGCTTGTGCTCTGGGGTGGGTGCGAGATTTCCGTTGAATTCGAACTGCGTTTTCAGCTTTGACCAACTGCACGAGCACGTTCCATTGAACGTGTGCGTCCCCCTGCAGAAAAAAAGTGTTTCGTATACAAATCAGAGTATAACGTACGCGCAGCAGCCGGGTGGGTCCCCTTTTACACCTATTGTAAGTGTCCCTTTAATTTCCCCCTGGAACATGAACTGAAACCATCCGATCATCCGCGTGCCAGTACCCTTTCTTTTATTCATCAAAACGGAACCGATGCAAGAGAGAACGAAAATCACAATTCATCTCTGACTATGAATCTATTATTTACATCTTCAAAAACTGTGCTTTGCCTTCGTTCGATCTTCTTATTTGTTAGCCAAATTGTTTATTCAAATTGTTTGATGAAAATTTGAAAGGTTTGCCTGGAAAAGTTGTACATCCCAAAGTTGCAGGAACAAAACGAAAGTCCAGAACTTAATAACCTTATAAAAGTCATGCAAGGATTCACTCCTGTGTCTGTAATGAATATTTACGATTTTTCCTCCTCGTTTTATGGATGATTAAAAAAAAAAGGAGGCTTATTTATAACGTTAATAATAAAACTGTCCTTGGAAGGCGAACAATGACAAAATGGGTATTCGTAGGAAGAAGATGGCTTTGTCCTTGAACTGACCTTTGACAATAGATGATGTTGGTTTTGTAAACAAGAAAAATAAGCGCGTTTGGAAATGGGAAGAGAGTGAACGTCATCGCGGCGACTCATCGTCGAGGTATTGCGAAAATTGTTATCTGGTCTCGTGGGAGACTTGAATGCCGGTCAGGTGGTTGAACGACATCGGGACACCCTGTATAGTGCGACGCGGGAGAACCACCGGGGCACGGGGGGACCGAGGAGAGGGGCGCGGCAGACGAGAAACGCTTGTGTAAACGAGAGAAGTGGGGACCGTGGCGAACCTCTGGGTAACGCGAAGCCAACAAACCAACGCCAGTTGTTCTCTCGTGTTGGCCACGACAAAAGTCTCTCGTTGCCGCTTCGTGTTGTGAAACTGAAGGTGGAGTGCGCTTCGTGCATCAACCCCTTATTGGAAACAAAATTGGAGGAAGAAGAGATTAAACTATTGGAATTCGTTTCATTTGGGAAGGTGCTCTTTTTAGATTGTGCCAAGTGTTGTCCTTGACCTTGAGGTCAGCCATGAGAGTGGGCAAGGTGACGGCGCCGACGGGGATGGTTTGAAACGCGGCGAGCGATTTTCGCATCGCCGCTCTCTGCCTTGTCTGGTTATTTTTTTTTTTTTTTTTTTTTTTTTTTTTTTTTTTTTTTTTTTTTTTGGTTTTTTTTTTTTTTTTCTTTGTTTTTTTTTTCATCGCGCCATGAGGATCCTCAAAACGTTGCACTGGTAGGTTGAAAAAAAAAACTGTTGGTTTTCATTGTTTAAATAAAAAGCGACGAAGACTTGTCTGTGGGTTTTGAATCTCGGCGTTTGTTTTGGAAAAATGTGGTTTGGAGGTCTGATCGATTAAACAAATCAAGTTTCATCGACTTAACAATATTTCTGGATGAGTAAATAATTAATTTGAGACATTTGTTTTTAGATTCGAACTAATCAGAATTAATAAGACGTCGTTTGTTTGTCTCGTTATGAATAAATGAAACGAGGAAACAAATGTTTTACAACTCTGTAAAGTCGTAAATGTTAAACAACAATCAACAGGTTTACATTTTTCATTGAGTTGAAATTTGTTTGACGCGTTAAAATTTTAACACAACATTTTTATCATAAAAAAATGAATATGAACGGATAAAAACTTGAGGTGAAGGCTTAATCCATCAATATTGAAAAATGTTCAGTAACTGCCAAACAATTGGCTTCGCAAGAAAGCAAATAAAATTCATCCCGCCTTTTTTCGTTCGCCACCTTGTGAAAGAAACGGAAGAACTCTTGTATGGTCCGTTTGGGCGACGACGCAACGGCCGCGGGTCCTGTCGGTTTCCCATACCAAGAAAGCCTGTTCCATTGTTGCACGAATTTTATGGCGAAATTTCTTCGCCGGTGATTCAGGCAAATCGGAATTTCGAGAACTGTACAGGTTCAAAGTGTATCATTTTTTTACTCCCTCGCATCCTTCTTGGAAGATTCAGAAAAGGTTTTTGTCCAGTCCAAGATCCTCTTTGAAAGTGAGAGTTATTGCGATGATATTTTGTTTGCTGGAGCCTGTGTGCATCGCAGTTTTTTTCCCTCTGCCTTTTTTTGTCATCATGAATTGGAAGATTAAACAAATCCTCTTGTCAGAAGAGGATTATAAGTTATAAATTTTTCTCCTGTTAAAAGAGGACTTTACTTTTGATCGTTTTTAAACTTTTTTTTTTTTTAAGTTTTTTAATATTTGGTTTGCATCTCAATTTATTTATACTTTACTGTTTTCAAAATTTGGGAAGCAACATTCTGTTTGGATAAAAATGTCCCGTTAGAAATCATAACAGGTACAAAATACCTGTGAGAATTTCTCTTTTCTTTCTACGTGTTTAAAACATTCAGATTCAAATGTTTGTACATTTTCTTTGATTCGTCTTCTTGATCCATTTTGTGTAACAGTTGTATTGATCTTAGATTACCTGTCACATGTCACCAGATTATAGTAAAAACCAAACAGAAAAAAATTTTTTTTGATAATAAAACCTGGGATTTGATAAAAGAAGAAGATCGAGTTCAAAGAACTCAGAGATGATATAGAAAGGCCTCTTTTTCACCTTGAAATAATTATTTTGAGGAATTCCCTCGGTTGTGAGCGTTTTTGCCTCTTTAAATGCGTAACGCGCTTTATTGCCGTGCTGCAAAGTGTGCGACCGTTAAACCACAATGTAACCTCGAGGAAAATGTTGAGCGTTTTCATCCTTCCAAAGCATCTCCGGCAATTCATCGCTAATCGTTAAACCGCGCTGATAAATATTTCATTCAATATTTATTGCTCCATTTTATTCCCAACTGTTTATATACTTGTCCTGGAATTTCAACTATGCCTGCATGCATTCAAATTTCTTTCTGCTTATTTTGTCTTCTCATCTATTGATCAGAAAATCGTACATAAAATGACAGAAGATCCTTTTTTTTTCCTGCATTTATATTTTGATCAAATCATTTGATCAACAATTTCCTTTCTGTTGGATTATTTTTTAGATTAGTTGGAGGATTTTATTACTTTTCTAAATTTTTACTTTATATACTTTGTCATTTATTTTAAAAACTTGTTCTCTATTTTTTGTATTAAAAAAAATGTATAAGCGTTGAGTACACATTGCGGTGAAGGCCCTTCTCAAAGAGATGAGAAGCGATAGGGAGCCATCGTTAGAGTTTCTTGTAGCGCTGCGTGTCACGTAGAGAATTCTGACGCCCACTATCTGGCATTCTAGTCATACGAAAACGCGCATAATGCGCTCCAATATACATTTGAGCAGACAAAACGCTCACCTGGGGGAATCTTAATGAGCCCCCACCTCCTATTTCCACTTGACACTTTTCTTATTAAAAGCACATATAGACGTAATTAAACATACAAATTGATTCAGTCCACAGCCCGGCTTCAAATTCTTCAAGTTTTTCCCTCGCGTGCAGTTGACTCTGAGAAATTTTAGTTATTCTCAGTGTCTTTTTAGGAGTTAATTTTCGTGATTGTTATTTTACACGTGATTTTTTCATTAAAATTATATCCCATTTTTTGAAAACAGGTTAGTTAACTGATTTGTTTATTTTTGTGCTTAATTTTAGGGGGAATTTTATTTCATTCATCTTTTGTTGTATTGATTGAAGATGGAAACAAATCTATTTTTTTAATATTTTTATTAAAATAGAAATAACTGAATGAGGAAAAACGTTTCCTATAAGATCACGTTTTTTTTTCACAAACTCGAATGATCGATTGGTCAACGTAAATGAATTTACGATACTGAACAATTCAATCTTCCTATTGTTCTTGGAAATATTCTATAAAAGACATTATGAGTCGGACGTATTTGATTATCATTTCTTACCTTGAATTTTCGGGCATAAAAATAATTCGTTTTAATTGCTTTGATAATAAATACAGGCGTTAACATTTTGTTTAAAATTAATTTTGTTGTATTCAAAGTTCTCTTTAGTTTTATTTTAATAGGTACATTTTTTTAGTACGCTTTTGAGGGAAAAAATCAGGATGAGTAAACATGACTCGTCAGAAAATCCAGATTTCGAAAGAGAGAACAATTTTATCAGCTGTCTAGATGAATCGCCGTTGAAACTGGCCAGAGATATTTAGTCTCGTAAAATTTTGACTACCTGTTCGTTTCGTCGAATGGGCTCCTGCAGGTGTGTGTATGTGTGAGAACCACTCACACAGTCACACACATACCAACATAAGAAATACACGCAGCGCATTAGCATTTTAAAATGAGCTTTAATATCAGCTGAGTTTTGAATTTCATTAATCACCAGAGAACAATTTTTTTTATCAAGAGAAAAAAACTTTACAAATCGTATTTCCAGAAGAATCAACAAGGAAAAATGAGTTAAAAATAAGGTTTGAAAATTTCGGCGGTATACAAAATTATAAAAATTCTGAATTTAGTCGAACATTTGAGGTCTGATTAGCGTTTTGAATTCGAGCGAATTGAAATAATGACGCAACTCGGTAAAAATGTGGACATAGCATTCCAAGGCGGTGGAATTGAAAGGATCCGCCGAACTGGTGTTTTGGAATCTGAAAAGGACGCCTATTTTTTGTCTCTTTTTTGTCACCACAATATATATTATTTTAAAGAAAATAAAAATTATGACGTTTGTAACTGAAAACAGTAAAGTGTGAAAATGTATATAATTTGCTTCACAACCGTGAAAAAATATAAAAACAAAAATACATAAAAAAATCTGTATCATTAAAAAAATGCATCCAACAAGTGTAGTTTATTATGTACACTGTGTGTATAAAAAATGTACGTGCACAAAAAATTCATTTGAGCACATTATTATTTGATTTGGTTCAATTACGATGCACCTTTATAAGTGCAGTTGAAAATTGGCGAAGAAAGAAAGTAACCAAAAGGAAAGTAACCGAGGAGTTGAATAGAACTGAGATAAAAAAAATTGATCGAGTGAATTGGAAAACCGAGGATGAAGATGCAATTTGCGACTGATCTTGGCATTCATGAAATAGTGAGGCGTCAAATAAAAGCCAGCGACGGCTAATCGATAGATCGCTGAAAGTTTTAATGCTTTTAGCGGGATCCTCGCGCTGAAGGTCCGGCAGCCACGCAGAGTCCGAGAACTAAGGAGACAAAATGCAATTAGGTCTGTTGATGGTTGCTTGATCGAGTCGCCGAGACACTTCGATTTGCGACGGAATTCAAAATTACACACACTAACAAGTCGATTACAGCCGTAGACAAAAAATTCTTGTTAAATAAATAAGTGCTTGATGTCAACTGTCTTTTTTCAAAAAAGTAAAAGAAATCCAAAAAGAAGTAAAAGAAAATTGTAAGACAAAAAAGGCGACGTTTCGCCAATTATGATCGAGGGACTTTCTCAACCGTGACTTTTCCCGCGCACTCGAAACCGGGTCAAGTCCAGCTCGAAGTGTCTCATCGCCTTACCGCAGTCGCAATCAGAAGTCTAATCAACAGCTAGTCTAGCTCTCCTGCCATTAGCTTCCACTCGGACAGGTCAGACCTGATCGAGTTTCTTTGCAAAAACAGTAGGACGCAGGGAAGTTGTCCCTGTCGATCTGCAAACCGAACCCCATGTGAACCCCCCACTTTTTATCCAGAAACAACAAACATAAAAAAACACACTATAGAGTAGAATTGTTGAAGTCAGTATAGTTTTGTTTGTTGAAGTCAGGCCAGATGTATCATTTATTTGTTGTTGTAGTAAGTAATGTAACAGAACGACAGAGACAGACATTTGGGTGTTTTAAAAATTTTGAATGAATATTTATTAACAATAAACATTTTTTTTGTTAAATTTACATAAAAAGTAAAAATGACTGTCTCATGGAGTTTAAGGTAGTAAAAAACTGAAGTTGCTCTAGCGTTAAAATGTTGAAAGTAAAATTTTCATGCGAGATAACTAATCACAATTAATCCTTGTTACAGGTCTCGTATACGCAGTGCTTCGAGCGCGGTGGACGTTCCCCAGCAGCAGGATAACAACAACAGCAGCTCGCGGGATACCAAGGAGGCACGAGAGGGTTCGGGCTCCGATGAGATGTGGGCTTCGGGTAAACTGAGCCACCATCGGGAACTGCCCGTCGACGTGCCCGACACCCTCCTCCAGCAGGCTTATCCCAGTAAGGTAAAGAAAGACTTGCCCGTTCGCAGGAGCGGGACCCGTCACCCCCGTAGTGATAGCGACCTCTTCCCCACCCTCAAAAACGAGTCCGAGCGTTCGATCTTTAAAATCGAGATTAGCGTGGAAAACGACAAGACTGAGACGGGGCTCAAGGAGCCCTTCCAGCATTCCGAAGATGAGGATTCTGAGAGCAAAGTTGAGCAGCCGGTGATGCAGAAGGAGACGAGCGTGGACATCGAGGACGACTACCCCTTCGCCAAGGAAGATTATCCAACAATGCTCAAAACTTGCAGCGACGACTCTGCCAGCCCCAGAAGCTCCTCTGGAAGGTCTGACAGTATAGCGACGTTGAATGCGAGTTTGATCCCTGGCAAGAACTCCCCGCCTTATGATGACCGAAGAATCGACCTGGGCTCGCCCTGCAGATCGATCTTGCCTGAGATCAAAGTGGCTCCGCTTTTTAGGAGCAATACCACTTCCTTCGACAATCCTGCCTACGGGCTGGCTGACTTCAGTGACCTGCAGGGCTACCTCATGAGGTCAGAGGAGGTCACGGATCTGACCCGGTTGATTGACGAGCAGATCGTCAAGTCGCCTAGAAAACAAAAAGACTGGAGCAGTACGAAAAAGTCTAAGGACTATCTGGATGACGTCATCATCAACTCTATCAACGGCTCGACCGACAACCTCTTGGACTCCGAGGCCCTGCCAGCCAAGAGCCTTAAGAAAAAAGCCCAGCAGCAGTCGTCCAGCGGTTACTCAACCCTTCGGAGCGAGGCTTCCGCCGATCTCGGCTCGAATTATCCGTACATGGTGCTAAACAACAAAAGTTACCGCGAGGTCGCGGTGGACTGTCCGCCGGACTTTGTGCCTGTGACGAAGAGCCACCCGGTCTATCCCCCGCCAAAAAGCCCCGCGAGAAACGAAAGCATTCGCGAGAACGCCGACGTAACCGATAGTGCGAATGTCCAAGTCGCGATGAGACCCGCTGACCAAAGGTCAGACAAGGTAAGGTCAAAGGTCAAGAGCCTGTTCGTCGATAGCTTGACTTTCTTCAGGCACAAGAAACACTCTTTGCTTCACGCTTACGCCACTGATCATACTAACCCAGCTTTCATAAACGCTAACCAGAACAAGTTCCTATCGCCCAATCAAAAGCACAAGATCTTCCAAGAGGACTCCGTCGCGCTGGTCAGATGGTCGTCCACGGGCGACATCAAGTTCCATTACCTCCAGGACTCAACTCTAGAGTTAGAGTTGCACGAGTTCAAGCAGGAGAGGAACCAAAATAGCCGCAACTCGCTCTGCGACATTGGCACGAACAATGTCACCGGAGAGGAGTCGCCCAGGACCCAAAACGAGCACAACAAAAAACGTTCCGTCGAGTACAGAAAGGCTAGGTCCAGTTCGCTCGAGTCGCTGTCCAAAAGCGACCATGCGAATTTTGTTAATCTGACGATGTCCAAAGTGCAGTCCTGGTTGTCCGATCCCCATCTTGTGTCCCAGTACAAGATCACACAGAGACCATCCGGTGGAGATGTTCCGATCGTACAGGTAAAAAGGAGCAGCAAACCAAGGCTTCCAAAGTTTCGCACAACGTTTGGCTCGTGTCTGGATTTTTATTTTAGTTTGACTTGGTGTCTTTTTGGTACGGTTTGGAATTTTCATTTGGTTGAGGCTTATACTTTCTATGAGAATACTGAAGAATGTTCGACAAAATGAAACCAACGAAAGCATTTTTCTTTGTCGAGCACAAAAATCTTTATCTCATCTTGAAGTGCATCTTTCAGCAAAGGTCTTTCTGGGAAAATAAATTTGCATGGACTGAAAACAACTAACTATGCTCCTCTTTACATCTGCACAAACCGTTGAACGCTCGACTAATAGTTCTCATCAGGATGAAACAAAGTTGTCCACTAAAGTCAGTTCATTCATCTCTTTCCTTTTTTTTTTTTCCTTTTTGTTTCAACAGGATCAAAATTTTCAGCACAGATTTAATCTCACCGCAAACGCAACTAACAGAGATCATTTGAATCAATTGAATTTATATCGACGAAAAAAAAAATTGTTACCACCACTTGCAAACGATGTATATGCGTGTAATTTATCAGTACCGATAAGCAATAAGGTGAAAGAGAACATGAATGACGAATGAAATATTGTGTTCGCTCGGTGGGTGCGACATCGGCGCGACTTAGTCAGCTGATTAAGAAAAATTGTGACAAACTTATGGTTCTAATTTCGGTCTTTATTTGTTTATTTTCTTTTCGGAGAGTCTAACAAAGATAGCGTCGAGAGAATAATGGGAAACGCGCAGGTATGAATAAAAGCATGAAAAATTGAAAACATAGGAATAATAATAATTTATAGGCGCATCTGGGAACTGAAAGAAGAGAATCTAAACCTATGTCTGTCTGTTGTTTTGTAGTGTGTAAGCCTAGCACGATCTCAAAAATCTCTCCGAGCATCGAGCACGTGGACAGAAAAAAAATAAATGGAGAGGAATTTGTCTAAGACTTGAGATGAGAGTTGCGAGATAGGGATGGAATAAGAGCAGTGTGTCTGAGCGAGCCTGGTTCTGGACATTTTTCTGATCAGACTGTTTTGCTTTTTCAGCCCGGTCTCAATGGATTTAAACCCGCAATTCCGCCGAGGGATCAAAAGAGGACACCTGCGAGGCCACCGAAAGATTCACGATCCATCGAGAACAATAATGTCGAAGGAGACATCACCAATGCCGAACCCACGCAGCACCAGCTGAATGCGATCAAGAAGTACAAGGTACACTTTTGAAATGTTAAATATCCAAATTTAATATAAATTTTAACATAATAATAATGATCCGTATGCTCTCTTAAGTGTACTTCATTTAACAAAAAATTGTTCATTCAAATTTACAGAGAAAATTGTAAATTAGTAAAAATGAACTGTACGGTGAGTGAAATAGCGTTTGCCTTGAAAAATAAACTGTTATGATGTTTGAAATACCGGTGTTATCAAAAGAACACATTTTTCACGTTGTGTCATGCAACACGAACAAATCACTTAATAACAATTACAACAATCTTTTACAATTATAAAAGATGAATTTTTGTAATAAAAAATAAAAAACAATATTTGTTTTCAAAAAAATAGGTTATCTCCTAATTTCCATTAAAGTGATTACAGTGAAACTGTTGAAGTAGCATTTTTCAAATAATATTTATTTTCAAACGTTTGAATTGTTGATGGCATATCGTTTAAAATTTATTAAATTAACATTTAGAATTATTTTGTGCAACTTTGCTATGTAAATCAAATTCAATTAAATTAAGTTTAATTTGACCAACTAGATTTTCAAGTTTTATATGCGATACGACAAAATTTGAGATATTTTTAGATGCTCCATGGATTTTGTATTTTGCAAACGTGAAGAAAATAACTAGAGGGTCAATTTTACATTAATTCATGTAATTCTGACATTTTCCTCTTATCGCTAAACCCGCTTTAATTTGAATCTCAAATTCACTTCTTGAAATGAAAATTTCTTGTGATGAAAACTTATACACATTTTTTTGTACTTTTTGAATGCTCATTGAAAAGATTTAAAAAAAAAAAATGGTTTGACTTATTTTCATTTGACGAAAAATCATTTACACTCAGTGGCCAATGATAATTGGAGATTCAAAAGAGTGAATGGAGACGCAAAGTTTGTTTAGGACGCAAAAGCGCAAAGAGCGAAGCAAAGAGCATTCGAAAAACAAAACCGCGCGTGTGTCGGAATCAAGCCGCAAAGTATGTGCTTATTTTCTTGCGACAGGGGATTCAAAGACGGCTGATGTCCCGAGATTAAACGCGTCATCGAGTGTGATGTTACAAGTACTGCAAAAGTACATCCACCCAAAGCCTTTCAACTTCAAAAAGCTATGACTCGGAATTACTCGCACTCCAGCTGTTCTCAAGCTCATGAGATGATTATGATTTTTTTTTCTAATTCAATTAGTTCAGCTCCTCTCTGGTTAAGTGGAATTATAAAATGTGCACAAACTTTTTTTTGACGATTTTATAATTCAGAGAGAAGTAAAAAAAAAACGAAAGAAAAAGTTGCCTGAAAACATGTTCCTCAGAAAAAATTCGTCTTGTTTGCATTGTGTACGCATACGCGTGTTTTGTGTCTTCTTTTGTTCTTTTCTCTTTTTTTCCCTTCTCTTTGTCAGAATTCGAAGGGTCTTTTCAACCTGCTACGCTCGTTTGCAGTTCATCTATGAAAGGGAACATTTCTCGTTGAAGAAACCTTACGTTAGTTATATGCCAAACGAAAGTACAAGGCTTCGGCCAAGTATTTTAGTTCGGCCATATACCTGTATACACATTAAAAGAACCGCAGACGTTACATAAACTGACGCACTTATCGTCCCAGCGACGCACCGAGTCCAAAACTCGGCGGACATTATATCTATCGGTGGGCGTCAATTCAGCGGACATAATATACCGTATAATGTTTCAGGGAACTGTTCATATAGGACTATCGGATTTTTTTTCTAACCGAATAATTTTTATTAAATTCTTTGTTCTCTTTTATCTGAAAAAAAAAAACAAACATACATACAGAAAATGAAGTACAAGAGAAAAGATTGAAAAAAAAGTTAATTTTTATATTTTGTATCAAGGTAATGAACATTTTGTATTTGCAGGATCAATTGCTTAAAAGGAAAGATGAACAAAAGAAGAAAGAAGAAGAAAAGTTCCTGGACCGTTCACTTGAGCTTAACGGGTCGAAGAAATTGCAGTTATTGGCGAAGCACCCGACAATTCTCCCTGGTCAGGAGAATTTTGCTTACACGCAAGACGAGGTGATCAGTACTGAACGCAAACATGTTTCACCAAGTTATGTGCAACGGGAAATCGAGGAACCTCCTAAACCTCTCAGTGAGTATAGCCTCGGCTTGTTTTCTGCATTGACAAATGTCTCGCATGTCGTCCAGATGACAAATGCGCGCGTCAATAGAACTGCGAACAAAAGTCCCGAATCAGTCTATGCCAGGTAACATTTCCATTCACCGACGACTAAATTACCGTCTTCCTTTTCACTGGGTTAATTCTGATTTATGCGAAATTTTATGACACTTAATAACTGTTTATTTTCCAAACAATTTATTGCTCTTCATATTCATTGGTGGCTAAGATATGATTCGGAAAAAAAATGGATAAATTAAGTTAAAGTTGTGTGATCTGTTCAATAAAGTTTTTTATATTAACTGCGATGATGTTTTGACAGCGTATGGAGAAGTCGTTGCAACGTTGGAGAAGCTGCAGATTCAACTGCGAAATATTTCTGGTGCCCTTGGCATTTCTGGACCGAGTGTGGAGGCCGAGCTGGAAGCGGTGCGAACGCTTTTAATTCAAAAACGATTCTCAACCGCTTTGGCAACCCATCACACACTGAAGACTCTGTTGAGGTCGAACAAGATCTTAAGACATCAAACCGACGACGCGTCCAGTTTGGCACGAGATGTACGTAATTTGATGATCCTGTGAAAATAAAACAATAAGTAACATTTTTCTGCGATCAAGGCCAAATCAGGGCTGAGATTGATTGCAAAATTTGGCAAGAGTAAAATACTCGGATGTGACACTAATTTGTTCCACTGTCGGTTATATCCGTTAGCTCCACTTTATGTACTGCAAACTCATTTGTTACGAAACTACTCCACATCTTGAATAAGGCGAGCAAAACAGTCGCGCTTTTCATCCTTGGCATCTCCGAATCCACTTAAATTCAATTATGCAAGGCTAATTTCAAATTTATTGAATTTCGAATTACCCTCTGTAACTCGATTGAAGAGCTTAACGTAAAACGGATTTGATGTTCAACCAGATTTTACCAAATCTGAAGATTATAATGAGCAGTCTTTTATTTAGACCTTTTTTTTCCTTAAAAATTACACTGTATTAACTTTCATTAGTGTTCCGTTCGCTAATATCTTTAGTCTTGAAAACTGAACGAAACTTTTAGCACGAGATATATTCTGAATTTTCTTTATGAAGATATTGAAAAATCTCCTAGAGGCAGTCGTTAGTAATTGGAGTATCTTGTTTACAGTGTGTCGAGGTATTGGAACAATGGCAAACCTCTTCGGCCACAACCGCCGCGGGATTCGGCGAGATGATGGCTGCATCGGAGGAGCTGACCAGATTGCTAACGAGCTACGAAATGGAGGGCTTGCTTCTGGCGCACGATTCGATAGTTTCGTGTGTCGAGGGCTTGCAGGGAAGTGAATTAGGCCCCGCGTCTCCTAACGGGCCTCCTAGTCCAACGTCCAGTTCGCGAACGTCTCGCGCCGTAGACAATATTAAAATCATTCGAATTGAAAAAACGAACGAGCCGCTTGGTGCCACGGTTAGAAACGAAGGCGAATCCGTTATAATTGGTATGAAAAGCTTAATTACAAATACAAATGTATCGAAAAAAAAATGTTCTTGTGCAATTATGTTTTTAACAGTGAATTTTTTAATTAATATTCTCACTGATTTTAGGTCGTGTCGTAAGAGGAGGTGCAGCAGATAAATCGGGACTTTTGCACGAGGGCGACGAGGTCTTAGAAGTTAACGATGTTGAGATGCGAGGAAAGAGTGTGAATGAAGTGTGTGATATCTTGGCCGGTATGCAGGGAAGTTTAACGTTTTTGATACTCCCAGCCCCGACCAGTCACAGAAATAATACTGTCTCGAATCGAAGGGAAGAAAATCAGCAGGTACCATTGAAAGAAAAATTATAATTATAAAGTTTGGAAGAATAAAGTTGCAATCAAAGTTATATTTGAAACTCATAACACTGTTATATTGATCTGATATAGATACAACACGTAAGAGCTCATTTTGACTACGACCCAGAAGAAGATCCATACATACCATGTCGAGAACTGGGAGTCAGTTTTCAGAAAGGCGATATACTGCATGTTATCTCCCAGGAGGATCCAAACTGGTGGCAAGCTTACCGAGAGGGCGAGGAAGATCAAACGTTGGCTGGATTGATTCCCAGCAAAACTTTCCAACACCAGTGAGTAGGCGATAACCGCAACAAACTTGTATCTTACTTTGTGATGCTTTTAATATATACAGCAATAAACGTTTATGTGCATTTTTTTACAGGCGCGAGTCTATGAAACAAACGATCGCTGGAGACAAATCGACCATTCGTGGATCTAAGAAATCCAGCACGCTTCTTTGCGCAAAAAAAAATCCAAAGAAAAAGAAGAAGAGCAAGTTTGGGCCGCATTTCAACGACGATGGTTTCCCCCTTTACACCACAACAACAATAGATGGTACATCTCAGAGCATGTTTTATTTTGTATGAAAAATACCGATAAGCAAGATAATGATTCAGTTTTTACATTTATTTTTATCTTTTCAAAGATTACGATAGCGAGGAAGTATTGACGTACGAGGAAGTAATTTTATACTTCCCCCGAGTCGACCACAAAAGGCCAATTGTACTTATAGGCCCTCCCAATATCGGGAGACACGAATTACGCCAACGGTTGATGCAGGATAGTGAAAGATTTGCCGCAGCCATTCCTCGTACGTATATCAAACGACATCATTTCTTTCCTCTCTCAGGATGCGACTGCGATCTCATTTAAAATTCTACCTTCCTGTTTGATATCTCAGACGCCATTGAATTTTATTTGATGAAATGAAAATATTTAAAATTGACATTGTGATTTGTAGACACGAGTCGACCAAGGAAAGAAAACGAAGTGGACGGCCAGGATTACCACTTCATATCGCGTGCACAATTCGAGTCTGACATTCTCAACCGAAAATTTGTGGAACACGGTGAATATGAAAAGGCGTACTATGGCACTTCCGTAGAAGCGATCCGGTCGGTTGTAAACGCTGGCAAGATTTGCGTATTGAACCTCCATCCGCAGAGCCTCAAGATCCTTCGCAACTCAAAGCTGAAACCATACGTCGTGTTCGTTGCGCCACCATGCCTGGAGAAGCTGCGTCAGAAACGAATTAAAAACAACGAGAATTTTAAAGAAGAGGAACTTAAAGACATTATTGAAAAGGCGCGAGAAATGGAAGATAAGTATGGCCACTTGTTCGACATGATCATTATCAACACAGACACCGATCGAGCATACAATCAACTTCTCGCGGAAATCAATTCCCTTGAACGGGAACCGCAATGGGTGCCAGCTTTTTGGGAAACCTCGGAAAAATGAATTCCATCCAATCCATAAAGAGCTCTTCTAATCTCAAAATTCATGACTTGATATTTTATATTGCAAAATCTGTTGTCCGTGTACTGATGTAACATTGTTTTTCAATCATTGTTTTTGTTGATTCTCTTTGTTAGTTTGTTTTATTATAACATTCATTTATTTTTTTATTCGATGTGAATCATGGATGAAATTTTTACATATTTTTACGCACATTGATAATACTTGAAAAAAAATCAATTTTCAATGAATTTTGTCTTAAAGGATAGAATTGTTCTTTGCGGAAGGTGTCAGAGAACTAAAAAGTCGGTAACAATGAACCAAACCAAAATCACGGCCATCGGAAGGCAGACTTCCCTTGTCGAGATCTAGTTAACTAATTCATAGTCATCGTTGAGAGGAATTTTGTACACGACGACGTTTCTATAGCGTTACACAATCGCTGATAAGACAAGCGAAAGCACTTTTACATGAAATACAAATATCACGTCAGGGTGTGTCAAACGCGCTCTTTAATTTTGTTACGCTTTTCCAAGACCCCCCTGTGTCTCGTCGCGTAAAAGCACGTTACGTTACAGCTAATGATTCGTGACGAACGGGCGGAATGTGAAGAACAAAAAAAGAAGGTATGAAATTTCAAAAGAAAATAAAAATTATAATAACGCAAACATACGTTTTTACCAAGATTTTTGTATATTTTTCGACGTCTTTTTGAATTTTAAAACGTAGTTACACATTTGGTTTTTGGTTTGTTGGTTCGGCAAATAGCTAAATGACAATTGTGAACCCGAAACAAGCGCAGTTTATGATATCACGGTAGGTCAAATTGCAATACCGTTCCTTTTCGAACAAAATGTTACTTCAATGATGAGTTCACCGTTCGCTTTAGAGGATGTACCACGTGACTGTTTAGGAAAACTGTTTCTGAAAAAAGCAAAATAAAAAAACAAAAAAACATGTAGCTCTCTCTGTAGCGTTCTATATAACGTAGCTGACGACAACACGAGAGTGAAATAGGATATTTGATGAATTTAAAAACAGGTTAATAAACGAGCTCGGGATTTGGTCCGAGAGGGTGCACGCCTTGGCTTTATCTATCACCAAAGGATAATAACAGTGGCAATCAAATGTTCGTTCGTCTCTGCGCACAAACGACGCACAGGTGGGCACCCTTATTGTCAAGAGTTGCCAAGGATCACCCATTCCTAGTTAGCAAATAAACCAACAACAAAACTGGCTAAGATAAGATGTAAGGAACAAAGCAAAAAAACAGTACTTATTGTGAGTCAAAGAAAGCACAACATTTAGCATCGTGCCAATAATCGTTCTTCGCGCGAGAAGAGACAAACTGTTTGTATGACAAAATAATAACAATGTGCCAAATCCGTCTGAGCGTAAAAGCTCTCGCATCTCGATGAAAAATAATCGAACATACATTTAACAAACGCGCTCAAAGGCACCGTAGGTTATAATCGTCGTTATTGATTATTGTAAATAATTGTGCAATTGTATAGAACAGAGAAACGAAAAAATGAAGAAAAAACAAAAAAAATGAAATTATCGGTAGTATTATTTTTACCGAGCGCGTCGCGAGCCTTCGAAACCTGGAACGACCTTCGATACTTTTTTCCCTCTTCTACAAGAACCTCAAGATAACTTCCTCGAATTGTACATTTTTACTCTTCCATCGTTTGAAATTGTTCACCACGAAAGCCCGCGACGACTCGTTTCATGTACTAAATATTATTATGATTGTGATTGCCGTCACTGTCACGAGGTATCCGAGCAATCACTTGAGATAGAAATGTATGAATTGAAAAGAAAGATGAAAGAGGGAAAGGCGAAGCAATCGATGTGAAAGTTTGGATACCTGGCGACAATTATTATTAATTAAGAAAGATTCAGCGAGAGGAGAAAATAATACCTAAGAGACTAAAGTGTGTACATTAATTATTATCATATTGATATTGATTTGATGTGTAATATAAACGTACGTCGTGAGATGGTATGTAGAGGTGTATATACACACAGTTTCACACTATACGAACGTGCACGAGTTGATTTTCTGTCGCGGCATCAGCTTAATATTGATTACCATTAAACAAAGTGCTGATTATCATTGGTCCGTCTCATATTCCGTGCCACAGTAGAAGAATTGAATAGACAAATTTATATACGTGTATGTGTGTCTGACTTTTTCCTATTGACGCCCCGACGAAAAATCACTCGGCCTATACCATCAGAGTTGCGAGACGACCTATTTTGCATTCAAAGATTATAAATATTATATATATAAATATAAATATAAATAAATAATTATATAAATGGAATGAGACAAAATGAAGCAAAATGATTATAAATAAATATATGATTATATATAGAAAAGATACTTTATTGCGTTAATGCCAGTTCATCTGTAATATTTATCCGCAATCGTCCTTTTTCTTTTGCATTCTCTTTACTTTCATGTTTTTTTTTTATTTTTTTCATTTATTTATACAAAAACGGAACAGATCGTTTCGGAAATTTTCGATCGTCATCGCTTTTTATTACTTTTGATATTTCGCTCGTTCATTACCGAAACGATTCGTCCGCGATTAATATTAATGATCGGCTGAACAAATTTTAAGACGCGATTGCCACGTCTTGTCGGAACCGCATTCAAAAACGGATATTATGTGAATGTAATATATCGATGAAAGCCGCACAATTGGTGTAAATCTTCCGAAAAATACACAAGATAAACTGTTTTTCAATTTTGATGGTATATCTGCGTATATAAGCGTATTATAAATATATATAAAAGAACAAGGAAATAAATGATAAATCGCGAAATCAAATATAAAAGTATAGCAATAAAAAGACAACGGCATAGAAAAGAGCTGCTAATGAAAAAAAAGAAAGATTAAACAAAAAACGTGAATGCATGTTGAACAATTTTCAAATAGAAATGATAATTGAAATAAACAATTGATTGATAAAAAATATTACATAAACGATTTGAAAATAAGCAAATGAACATCCTTCAAAAGTGCATTCTAAAATTAACAAAATTCCGGGGTTCGTTATAACTATATAGTACGATTGTTATTATTCTGTAAATCTAAAAACAAACATGTTGCGCGTATACGATCAATTTGATATATTAATTTATTTTCCATCTTTATTCTTTTTGTGATTATACTCTTATTGTATATATATTTATATGTAATTTTTTTAATTCAACATCGATGAGCAAAAGCCGACCAATGCCCCATGTGGAAATTTTCAATCGGCGCATTGCTGGGCCATTATTGGCTTACAGTGACTAATCGTTAATTGGCAGTACTGGTACAGTGATGATATGTAACATAGATGTACATTAGCCCTGTGCTGGCAAATGACTATCTGAACCTGGTGCTGGGTCAATGCTAGCAGCCAACAATTGTTGGAAAATGGTACCATTGTTGCCCCAGCGTTGTACCATTAAATATTTATTTGTTACTTTGAAAATAATTATTTGATTAAAAAATTTACAGATGAAAAATATTTTTATAATCTTTTTGACATTATATAATATTCAAATTCTATAATTTTTAAGTAATATTTTTCATAAAAATTATACAGAGTACTCAATACTGGAAATTTCCCTTCGCTCTTTTTGTCCCTGCTCCGTACTCCCCACTGCTGCACGTCCTTAACCAATCGTATTATTTATTGATATACAATTTTTTATATCTTAATAGTTTAAATAGTATAAATATAAATGAACATTTTTAGACCACGCATATGAAGTTATCAATACGTGTCGAAAGAACGTTGTACATATTCTTTATTTATGTTAAAAATAATTTTTTTTATGGTTAAAGAAAATTGTTTGTTAAATTAGAAGAGAAAAAAATGTTTCTTCCAAAACAATTAGCACAAGTAGCCTGAGACACTGTAATTATGAGTCATTTTAATTTGTCTTAAGACGAAAGTATTTTGGTGTAAGTTTTTTTACTCTGATGCAAAAATTTGAGACTTTTCCACATGGGGCATGCAATTGTTGGACCTTTTTCGATTTTTCGATTTTAGTGAACATATACTTAACAATGTTCTTCGCGTGTAACTTGCTGAAACAATGCGTCCTCATTTCATGTGTAATTTCATTCGATTGAAATTTGACGTGTTCGAATTCCAAACGTTCGCAGAGTGTATTGTATTCCTATTTTGACAGCGCGCAATCTTTTTATTATCGAAAAATATAAATACTACATGTGCGTGAACTTCATCATCTTGATAACTGTCATTAAAAGCGAGGATCATCATTTTAAAAATGAGGGATGTTATACTTGGTGGGATATGCTGGCGTCTGATGTGTTCCATCTCGACATTTGATTTTGTTATAAATTTTATTGAATAAAGGTTACGATAACATTTAGAATGTCATGTTGTTTAACAACTTGTCCACTTTATTTTGTTATGTTACTCCGTAGTACTTTGTTAAAAGAGAAAGTCCATTTATTTTCCATTTGTTATTGGTATGTTACATACTTTCTCACTTTTTAATATCTATAGAATATTTCTCAGTACATTGTGTGTATAAGATCATTGATAAATATATATGTTTGTGTTTTATAATGCAAAAGTGAAACAAAATTAAGATCAATCTCATAATGCATTTAAGTTAAAGTTATAAAGATATTTAGGTTCTAGAATTTCTTTATTTTAGTGCAGTTCTTATTCTGTTATTATTATCACATCATTATTGTTATTATTATTTTATTAAAATTATTTTAGAAAGTGTATTGTTAAATTTTAATTTACAGGGATTACACATACTCTTCTGATGGGGACCACCTAGAAACATTACAAACAGATTAGAATATATTGTTCCAGATTTTTTACATCTCTATAAATTACGGTCTTACGAAATAATGAAATGAAGCAATGGGACACCATAAAGATTTAATCGAACAACTGTCTGACACCTTGAAGGAAACTCCTAAAAGTCCGACCTGTTGCTGGGACTTGGTGACTTATCTTAAGGATATTAAACATTCTTTGAGGAAAAGATTGGCTAACGATAAAACACAAATTTAACAACAAATTTGAAGGTTTTTTCCGTTCTTAGAAAACTTGGATATTAAAAGATCCTAGAAGAAATAAAAATAAAATCGAAGTAATATACAGAGTTTTAGGTATATCTATATTATCATAAACGCAAGCTATTTGTCTAACCGAAGCTGAATTGTTCAAATTCGATGCGGATTCATGCTGAATTTCCGGAAATTGAGAGAGAGGGTGTATGGATTAAATAAAGGGGTTAATGTTGTACTGTTACAATCAATCCTGACGCTAAACTGTGGGATAAAAATAGCAAATAAATTTATGAAAACTTTCAATTTCACTCAAAAAAATAATAAATAAAACATATAAAAATATTAAATCTCACAAAATTGCATGCTCGTTGACTAAAAATGGTCAAGGACATCCAGTCTTGGGAGGTGTCCCCAACATTATAAGACGAGCGTTGCAAATTACAAATCTAAAGGGCAAAAGTGCCGATTTCAAAACTGTGCCTTTTCCTCCATTCAAATTGCCGCCAAATTCAAATCCTTCGGCGTTCTCTGAACTTCTCTCGTCTTGGCGGTTGACCTTCGTGAAGTGTCCTTGTGTTCTCCAGTTCCCGACCAGTGATCTGATAGCCATACGAACAGAAAATAAAACAAAATCAAAATTATAACAAACATTCTTTTGACCAGCCGGCCACCAGAATATCCCCTGAGACTGAGATGGATACACAATTTATAGTCCTATGTAAAAGAACATTTTATTTGAACCAAATGACCCTCAAGAATTTTTAAAGCGGTTCAGCATTACAAATAAAACTTTGATTAACGAATTGAATTATTTTCAGGTTTTACATCATTATTTTCAGTCAGAAAAAACATAAGATGTTAACAAGTATTCCAATTATCGTCGGTGGACAATCAAACATTAAATTGCAAATTAATTTTAATTCGCTTCATGAACTACTTTGCGCAAAAGTCTTTGTATAACCTGATATACTTTGTTGAATTCTTACGTAAGCAAACATTGTTCAAGCTCGGTACTCTTGGATCTTGATTTGTTATTTATGTGCCACGCATTCGCGAACATTCCAGTGCATTCTAATATGATCCAGAAAGATTATTCCTCTCTTCCAATGAACTGTAAGCTTTAGAAAGATTTCATTCGCTCGAGAGGAATTGCCCAATGACGTCATCCAGAGTTCTGGACAATTCCGTGTTCTGAGATTTGATTGGTTGATTATCAACTCTTGTCCAATCTCGACCAATCAAAACGCGAGGAAACTTCTAGAACTCTTTCCCGATTCACCTCAACAGAGGTCGCCTTTTCACCGCATCCGAATTATATCCCGGCCAGTAATTCTTACAGCTTTAGTATAAACACACCAGTCTAAAAGAGACAGTGATAAATACGCAGTATTTCGAAAAGCGTTTTCAACGAGTTTAACGAGATAAACAGTGCAGTAATATCAAACATTTACAGCCTTTTACATGGGTAAAGTGCGAATGCCGCGCAGAAAAACATCAACGAATGCAAACTTTTTCGACCAAAACGTGAGTTACGATGGATCTAACTCGAGCGTCGAGGTACGCGATCAAGATTACAAGAATGGAAATTTCTCTTTCAAATAGTGCTCGCGTGATCATTTGAATAAGTTTTCCTGCGAAGCAATTCGCAGGATAATGCAATGCAACTGTCAATAAACTCAGTTCCCCCCAACAACACTGAATCCTTTGTCTATCAAGCAGGATCATGCAAGTCCTATAATACTGTTTCAATCATATTTTTTTTTATTTTTCTTCATACGTATTGTATTGAATTAAAAAAAAACCGTTTGTCTCGCCTTGCTTTTGTGATTCGACAAAACTTTAAGGGAATATTGTAAAGATATTCAGTTTAGCTCCAAACCTTTTTTCATTAATAACAAATTGATAACTTGAATTTGTCCGACTTTCATTATAACTCCGCCTCGCTCATTGTTGTATATTTCATTGTCAGATATCAAATGAATAAAATTGTTTATGCAGAACGATTGGTTTTGGGTATCAGTTATTTTTGCTCCACAAGTTTTATCGACTGCGAAGACGATGAATTTTATTTGGCGATTGACTGAAAAATAATACTTTCAGTAAGCTCGCTCCATATGTTCTGTTGGTGCGACAAGATCTCTGTTTTGATTTGTTCGATCAATTGTAATGCAACAATCGAAACTTTGTTGTTTTGAATTCAACAGATGATAACAATTGAACTGTTGTATCCCAATAGCTTCAATTAAATGTTGTTTAATTTTGTTATGAAAGTTTAAATTGAGCAAATTTATTTCTCTTTAATTTTCCTTTTTGTATCATAAATAAGTGATTTGAATGAAAAGTGTAAATATTTTATATTCATTTAGCAATTGTATGACTGAAAGTTGGACTGACTTCGGACGTTGTTTATTTTTGTTTACTGATCAAGGTGAGAGGTAGAGGAACAAGATCATTGCTCTCTAGACTGTGAGCTCTCTAAATAAATCTCAAAACCTCATTCTGATGGAATTCAAAATTTTAAAACCATGCTTTAAAAGACATAGGAAATTTAACGAAAACTATTAACATAAAAATACAATATAAAAAATGTCTTTTAAATTCATAAAAATTGATTAAATTGATCAAATTTGATCAAAAAGTGTTTTTAGGGGTATATGAAATCATATCTAATGTAAGTTAAGGTTTAAAAAATTTGTGCATTGCTCTTAAAAATTAGGATTTTAATCCACTTATAATTTGTTGCTTTTAGTACACTGAGGAAAATAAAATGTTGAAAATGTGTATCTTTTGAAATTAAATAAATTTGAATATTTAACATTTTATTTTTCTCATCGTACAAGTTTGTACCACTTTTTGGTCTCAATTTTTTTGGATCTGTTTTCGGATCCGTATAAAAATCATTTAGTTTTTAACCTATTTTAACTAAGTAAACATTTTGTTTATCAATCAGGCCATGGATTCCGATAAGGAACAGAAGACCGTACTCCGTCCAACAGGCAGACGACGAGGTCGTGGACCATCAAAAAACCCATGTCTTAACCGCAATGCGCTAATGGCTAGAGAAAATCGACAGCGAAAAAAGGAGTACCTTCAGAAGATAGAGAACAAACTGGCTCATTTACAAACAGAAAACCAGGATCTCAAACTGGCCATCCAACGTCAGGGACAGGAGAATCAAAAACTCAAAGTTGAAGTCAATCACCTGAGGTCTGTGATGCAAAACAGCACGACTGTCACGAGGCTTCTAAAAGCCATAAATGACAGTTTAGAAAGTAGCATGGCCACACCATCGACGGTAACTCAACATCTTATCATCAATTTCATATAAGAATCATTTTTGTACTTAAATATTAATTTCGATTGAAATTTACAGGCTTTAACAGAGAGATTGAACATCAACGAGGACAATACTCGCGGACTGAAAAGTTGTACTAACGAACGTGTTCAAAGTTCCATGAGCTTACCAGCGAGTTGTGCAGCGAGTTCTACGTCCAACGAGGAGAACTCTGATCCTCTTTATGACCAGGGCGAGGCCTTAATTAGCAAACTAGCTAGATTAGTCGAAGAACCTGATATGGAAGAGGCTACCTGTGGTCCAACCAAGAAATCTAGATTTCAAGACAGTATATATTCTTGGGATAAAGATGATGTAATTATTCTATTAGAAATATTGAATTTATCGATAAAATATGAAACTAGTTAGAAGAAAGATTACTTTTGTTAGACATCCCATAACCTTGAAAAAAAATCTTTTTTGATTCGCCAGGTACTCGACCCAAGCCCCGGCATGGATATAAGTAATGATCTTCCAGGCTGGTCAGACGACAAGAAAATTAACATCTTACCCTTATCAAACACAAAATCCGAATTCACAGCCGATGACTTTAGCGTGGACAGTTTATTTGATAATTTGAACGACTCGGCCACCACCGACTCGATAGACCAAACTCAGATGGAAAACACCTTTGAAGATAATCCTTGTGATACTTCCGACAGTATCATACCGCCTATTGGGATCTGCATCCATGTCAATAGGAACAAGGTTTCGTTAGAGTACTGTGCAGAGTGTCACGCGAGAGTAAACGAGAATGCCGAGAAAAATGAAGAAGAACAAAAGTAAATCACGGACGAATCAGACAATTTAAACGACTGATAAAACTGGAGAAGCGTAATTGTAAAATAGTTAATTGGATGGTCGGTATCATAACACTGTGGTTTTTTCATCTTTTGCTTGCCCGTAGTCATTGGGAATGTCCAACGAGTGCGTTTAAAGGCAAACTATAAGGAGCGTTCTAAGTTTTATTAGACTGTTCCTCGTGTAATTTTGTTATATGTATTTTTTATGAACTGCTGCGACTTGATGCGAGCAATGTTCTCTTGACACAGAAGCATTTCCGTTTCAATGTGCGTCATCATAGAAATTGAATATAACGAATCAACGTTTTTGTATTTAAACTCATCATCTATTCCCGAGTTTCAATTATATTGGTTGAGTTTTATTTTTTTTCTATTGAAGTATATACATCATTAAATTTTAGTTAGCGTTTTGTTTATTTCTTCACAAATTACTTTTTTGTAGATCCGTAAAGTTGAAATGTAATTTGTGATGGAATCATTTATTCGAATGTGATATGATTTTGCTTATTGCCAAGTCAAATTTAGAAAGTTTAAAATATATTTTAAATCATAAAGAAGATTGTAAATATAAGATATTTAATGTTATAACAACAAGTGTTATGACCTTTACACTTTAAGATAGTGAAAATTAGATTTTTATAAAAAATAATATATCAAATGACTTGATAAAATATATTCCTAGTTTTTAGAGTTTATGTTAAAAAATGAATATTTTAAGGTCAATATATGACTCATGTATTTTAAAATTTGAACTTGGTGATAATCAAACTGTGTAGTATGATTTCAAGTTGAATTGGGGCAGCATTATAACATTTTATAATTTAATGATTACGAAAATATAATCCATAGTCGATAATCCTTATTTAAGCGCAGAGATTAGGTAAGATTAAATGTTTTGATTCTAAATTGTAATTCCTCAGAGACCGTAAACAATTAAATTCCTTTTTTGCAGGACTGCAGGGCTTGGCACAGTTTTAAGAGTGGCAGTTTGGCTAATTCGCTCAATTTAAGAGGTGGGCGACTGTTCTGAACGGAATTTTATTTTCGAATTCCGGCAAACGGGAAAATTGTTCGATTAATATCGCGAAACTTTCCACCGTTTGGTTAATGCCAGCAAACCTTTTTCAAATTTCAGCCGAATCGTGACTATCATGGTTGTCAGTTTTATGATTTTGTGGTCTCTTCAGGTTGAGTATAAATTAAGGAGTATCGTTGCAATTTTCAGTATTTGCTTGACTTCTTACCGAAACTGAACAACTGCCACCACATCTTTCAATTTCATCCATTTAACTAAATTTTTTAAATTTTCTTTTCATAAAAAATAAATGCATGAGTAAAATGTAATGAAATTTCTATGCCAAGTGCCAAGTTTATACAAATGTATTCCTGCAATTAATTTTATGTTTAATGGAGAATTTAAATTCATAAAACTATTGTGAGTTTCAGCTCGGATCCAGAAACCCACAGGAGAATTTGTTTTCTACTTTCACTAGAGGACAGCCGCGCATATCAAATTTAATTCTTGTTTATAATGTGAATTCAATTTTCTTTTTGTCTCTGACTAAATATATTCTTTTTGTACAAATCATTATGTTAATTTTTTTATACAACAATTTTTAAAGGTCTCCGAGGAACTTGAAAATTGTAAAATGTCAAAATATATGATTGACTTTGTAACAGGACAGACAGATTATAAAACATTAATTTTTTTTTTAATAAAAAGACAGTTTGTAAGAAAAAAAATCATCGTTTTAATTTCTGCACTCAATTTACAATTATGATCACACTAAGGTATCGTATTCCGGTAAAGGACACACATGAAATAGCTTTTAACATGAAATCAAACATTTAACGCAAACAGAAGTCTTCAATTAGTATCTTTAAAAGTATACTTAATAGTATATGTACAATGTTATAAAAAAGAGTTAGTATACAGCTCTATACTAACAGGATAAATTCACAATGATGAATTCTATAGAAAATTAGATCCATTTGATTTCAATCCCCATTAAAGGCCCAATCGACTGAACACGTCCGGTTTTTTTGCTCGAGCAACAGTTGCGATTTTGTTAAACGTGACTTGTTTTGTTGATCCTAAACGTTGCTTAGCAGAAACTGACCTCACTCTTTCTGATGCTGCAAAATGAAAAATTACACATCAATAAGCTATACAAACGGAGACATCCAATTTCACAGCCAAATAAATGAACAAAACTTTCAATCAATCCTTACCCAATTTACTAGAAGTTACTAGCTGTTTAACACCAGCCGTGATAGCAACTTTTTTCTTCCTCTCAAAATCTGCCCTCATGGTGCCCACCGGTTTCTTTATCACCTTGCTCGTAGTTGATACAACAATAGGTCGATTATTTTTAAGTATCCCATGTGAGGGCGCGGTGTTTCCGTTTTTCAAAATCCCACCGAACGATTGTTCCTCCTTCTTTGAATCCTTGTCGCCTAGTCTGTTGAAAACGTTGTTATCTCTTTTGAAGATTGGTTTTCCCAGACCTGTGATGTTGAAAGTCGTGGTGCCATCCATCGAGCTAGTCGTGCTGGTCACCGAGGAATCCCCCAGCCTATCAAAAACCGTCCTTTTCTGTTCATTTGCCTTCTTCAAAATTGTCTGACTTCTTGCAGTCAATCCCTTAGGCATTATCACCTTGTAACCGACAGCCTCATTTTTCGTTACTTTGGCACGCTTCCTTGACTCGTAATCTTCTTCGCTGTCTATCTCTATTGTACCAATTTCGATTTTTCTTTTGATCGGCATCTTTGCCTTCTCGGTAGTTTGTGTCACGGTTCTTGTAGGTAGGACTTTTTTCTTTACTACGATGCTTTTACTGGCGACATTTTTTACTGGCATTTGAACTTGGGACTTTGTAACCGCTATTACTTTTGGGGCAACTTTTGTGACAATTTTTTTCGGGGCCGGAGCAGGTTTTGCTGGCGCTTTGGCCGAAGGTGTCAAGTCGTTTGTATCAACAAGAAAACGCTCACAAGTTGTCTCCTCTACGACTTTTTTTGCGTAACGTAGGATGGCTATCATGTCTCCCATCAAAGTGATTCCCATCTCTTTTAGACTTGGCTTGTCCAAGTCTGGTAACATGTCCGGTTGTATCCTGTTGTTTGAAAACACAACTGCATGACGAGTTGCGACATCCGAACTGAATCCTGCTGCTTTGAAGAATTTCACCCAGTAGGCTGTTGATAAACAAAAAGTATATTAATTAATAAAAATTAATTCATATCATTTTTTTTATTTTATCTTTATCTGTGATGATCATGAATGAGTGATCAACAGTCACTCCAGTCGGTCTTTCTGATTCTAACCTTAAAACTGATTTTGGAAGTTTAAATCCCAAGTGAAATATATTCTTTGAGAAAATAAATGATTCAATTTATGCACTGCTTAAAAGTACATAAGTTGTAATATTTTTAATTATACTTTAATAAACATTCATATCATAAAAATAAAACAAAGTTATATTCAACTTCAACTAACCTGACAAAGGAGCGTCCACTTTTGATGACATTTTACTCTTGTTGTAAAAGAAATACAATCTCAATAAAAATATGTTTGGTATTTATTATAAAATTAGAGCATTTTTCAAACAAAATGACGACGACGCGTTGAAAATAGTTTTCGTTCACTCAGAAACTCTTGTGTAAGTATTTCTACAAATTTATCACAGGAACTCGGCAATCGTACAAAGTGGTAAGCACTTGAACTAAAACAAATCACACATCAGCATAAAATCAACTTATGCCGGATTAAAGAATGA
Source organism: Trissolcus brochymenae (assembly GCA_030523145.1). NCBI lineage: Eukaryota > Metazoa > Arthropoda > Insecta > Hymenoptera > Scelionidae > Trissolcus > Trissolcus brochymenae. Next base: position 122,526 of record JAQQRF010000093.1, read on the forward strand.
AAAAAGTATGAATAAAATACACGTTTTTTGTTTTTGTATAAACATATAACCAAATACCATCAAATCCCACTACTTTCTTTGCGTTCCTAAACGTGTGGTAAATGTTCTATCTCTGTCTAGTTCAGTGTTCTCAAACATTTGTTTTTCGCGGTCTCTTTCTGTCTCTCTCAGTAAGAAACTTTAAGATAGAAAGGAGCACACTGTATTATATCGCTATCTTTATCTGACATGTGAAGGGAGATTTAAATGTAGGATATAATTTACGGCCTCTATTTTTGGCAACGGTATCATGTTTTTGTTCCTTTCACCAAATATGGAAAAAAAATCAAAACAATTGCAAGAAAACTTTATCAGTCGTTCGATATAAAAAATTGATATTAAGATTATAAATAACAATTAAAAATAAATTATGGTAACTGATAAAAATACGATTAATTTTGTTGTGTAATTAAGTGTTATGTATAAGAGGAATTTTGTATTATTAAGAAACATCAAATTGGTTAAAAATAAATATATTTCATTAATATTTCGGAAAAGAAAGAAAAATTATATACAATTATATATAAGCTAAACGCAAAATATATATTTTACAAGTACTTTTTGTAACATCTCTGGTAGTGTTTAGCTTTTAACAATCACTCGAAAATATTTGTATTTTACGATGTTTCGAAGTGAAAAATACATACATTATCCACGTTAGAGGTTTCTGTTTCATACATTACAATACATAGTCGCGCATTAGTTGTTTCCCCAAAATAAAGTCGTTCATTTGGCATCTAGTAAAAATATCGTTCTCGTTCTCTCTCAATCTTTAACCTATGCATTATAATATACTTCGAGTATGACTTTTGCAAATGCCATTCCTTTTAATAAACTTGTTCGTCAATTTGATTAAAAAATGTTTTTTTTTTCTTTTACTTTTGTTTCTTTCATTTTTTTTGCGTTGTTTAACATCAGGTCAAAATTTATCTCAAATAACAATTGTTCGTCGATTTTCTAAAAATTTGTTTATAAAAGGAACAGCGCGTTAACTTAGAAAACCCTGTATGCTTCTGTATTTTGTTTGTATTTCTGTTGAACATTTGAATATATACTTGTCATCATATTTGTGCTATTCGACTTGACATATTTTTCAACATTTAATTGTATTTTATTTAAACCGTTACTTTTTTTCTTGCTTAAACTTAATGCTTCAAGGCAATCATTTAATATCGCCTTATCGCTCGTTTGTCGCATTGTTGCTAAAAAATGTTCAAATTTTTCCGAAAGATAGAAGACGCGCAGTTTTAACAATTCAGTTTGTATGCTAATTGTATTAAAATTGTTTATTCAAACGATGCAAATATTTCATTTTAAAATGTGAAAACTGTTTAATTAATCATTCCGAACAGAAAACATTATTAATAGCTAATAATTGATGTAAACTATTATAAATATTTTAGTAATAATAAAATTTGTGCTTGAAATGAGTAAAAACAAATTTTACATAATTGAAATTTCAATACAATGGAAGTACAAGTCGAACATTGTTAAAATTGCAGTGCACATCTTCTTCCTTTTTGTGTGTGTGTGTATTTTTTTTTATATTCAATCCACTCAGCATTATCACTGCTACAAACTGATTGTTAAAGAGAGGGCTCAAGCCTGGTAATACCTTCAAAACGAGTTCAGTTTGTGACGCAACATTTGAACAATTTTTATAATAAAAACCACATCAGTCGATTCTTTTATATTAGAAAAATCGACTGATATGGTTTTTGTTATAAAAATGTCTCAAATGTTAGCTCACAATGTTGTTTTGAAGTTATCACTAGGCTTAAGCCCTCCCCTTAAAGATTCATTTACGACTCGCTTTTATGAAATGAAAAATTCGTTGCTTTTGAAAGTTTCAATGTACATAATGTAAAACGAGTAATTTCATAATTATTAGATTAATAAATGATTAAAGACCAACTTGAAAAATATTGTAGAAAGAAAAACTTTGCACTCTTCAAAAATATTAACTTTGTAAAAAGTACATAAAGTTACACAAAATAGAGGGTAATTTAAAACTTACAATGTAAAAATTCGCCAGATATGGTTTTATTTTACATTTTTCCGTGGTAAATTACATGATATATTGTGTAATTTTATAACTTTTTTGTGGATCTTCTTTTACAGTACGGATGCAACACATTTGAACTTGTCAAGCAGTGATTCAATTTGACTTATCTCCAATTTGCATTTCAACGTCATTTTTGTTCGTATAAGTTTGTGCAACGATTCATTAATTGTTTTGTTTTACGGATTAATTTAATTTAACTTTGCTAACATCGATTTTCAGTACACAGAAGAATCCTAAATCATTTTTTTCTAAAAGATGTCTCCGCTATTCTAAAACATTTGTATTTTTTTTTGTTAGATACCGAGAAATACTTCTGTGACATTTATGACAGAGGACTATACTCTTCATATCTTATGTACTGTTTTGGGATGAAGCACGCCAAGTTATGAGCTTTATACTAACAATAATTAAACAAACCACCTCATTTGAATTTTAATCGAAGAAAATATGTTCACCGGAAGTAAATTGTACACCAAAGATCTCGTATTTTCGTTAAAACGTATCAAAAATATGAAATCAAAGTGTCGTCTTGTATACAACTATATAAATTCTAATTTTGTTCCAACCCAGCGATAGGAAAAGGAATGGCCTCCTACAAAATATGTGGCACAAGTGTTACAAATCAATCTTGTATAAGTTTTTCAAATGTTAACTCTCTTTTTTTTTACTCTTACAATGTTTAATGAAAAGACAATATTTTCCTTATTATTAACCCTTCTTTGATTACGAATAACTTGACTCAAGTTTTGAGTATCTCCTGTTTCAACTGTTTAAAAAAAACTCATTTGTTCAAAAAGTGAATTTTGTAATTGTCGTTCATACGATCAATGAAGGGTTGTAAATAATACTTGTTGAGCTGTTACTTTTGTTCGTACCTTGTCTATTAACACTATATATATTATCGTATGTCTGAATGGTTTTAACTAATGTTTACGAAACAACTATATCATATTATCTTAAAAGACAATTTTCCAATTACAAACAATTGAAACAATGAAAAAAGAGGGGACTAATTGTATCAAAGAAAGTGTCAAATTTTAATGTTCTGCATCAAAAGGTCAACTTGGACAAAATAATTCATTTTATTTTGCAATTCAATTTTTGTTGCAATATTTTAAATGCACCCTCTGCTTCGATCGGTCGAAAAATTGTTTTGTTTCCTTTTTTCATTAAGGAGTGGGAGAATTGGAGCAGCAATAACTGCATTTATGTTTCATTGAATAAACAATTATTTTAATTACTTTAGATATAAATTAAAAAAAAAGATCAACTGTGAAGTTAAATTATTTTGAAGTATCAAAAAGTAAAGATGGGAGTGGAGTTAGTTCAACTGAGATGATAAGAATCGAAGGATGAGCTTCAGCGCATGATGTTTGAACGCGCATTTGGACCCGGGTGCAAGAATTAATTAAACCGTAGCCTTAACGTCGACGATCTTGAACGAACACTTATCGTCGATTTTGTTATCTCTGGTGGCTGGAAATTCATAACTGACGTTATCCCCCGATCGGAATCAGTCGCTCTTGAGTCGGGGCGCTTGTTATAAAAAGTTGCCTTTTCTTTGTTGGGACACGTGTTAATAGCTTTCATTAAGACAGGCAGTGTAACGTTGAAATTAAACATAATTTCTTGGGAACAATTTTATCTTTCTGTTTCATTTGATTTTGTTTGTTTGTTTTTTTTTTTTCAATTTCGTCAAAGTTTTCTTCTTTCTTGATTACAAATCATTTTGCAAGAGCCAACGATTTGAATGAAAGCAAGAGACCGCACGTTGTTTTACGTTTCTTCTTTTTTTTCAAATTCAACTCAACTTCACACAATGTTTTGGAGAGATGAAAACTACTTAGAACTGAAAGGGTGTAAGTATGTAAAACATTTTAATAATTGAAAAAAGGCAGAGCATTTGAAAAGCAGCCACCGACAAAGGTTTCGTTTGAAAATAAAAGGGGATCTCGGTACAAAAGCAAATTGTTGAAAGAGAATTTTAAATTTCATCTAAAAAATGCGCGAATATTCATTAAAAACAAAAAAAAGAAAATCTCGACGAAGATGTGCAGTTGTTTGGATATGACCTTCCACGGTCTGAATGGCGTTAATTAAATGTGAACATTTTGTCAGTTAATGCGAAAAGGGAAGGCAAAAAAGCATTCCTGGCTCTTGCAAACAGTCAATTCTCAGACGCACAAAACAGGATTCGGGATGATTATTATTTTCTAGTATGATTCCGTATGTTTCATCATCAGCGATGTAATAAATTTGGCGTTCAAAGAGATGGGGGACTACTTTAAAAAACGTTTCTCTACGGAGCTTGTGCATCTGCTTCTAACAAAATATTTTGCTTTGTCCATCGTTCTTCTTGTTATAATATTAAAGATTGAGAAGCATTTCGCAAATGATGTTGCCCATCAGTTGTAACGGAAAATAAGGGTAGAAAGTTATATCATGCATCTGAGAATTAGTTTTTCATTGATTACGAATTTGTTTCCGTAAGATCCAACGCGACGTTGGGAGTGAATGCTATTTACATAACGCTACAGAATGAGACGTCATTCTCAAAGGCCGATTGAATAGCTGTTGTCTCCATGCAGAATGCGGTGTCTTCGTACATGTTTTGTACACGTTGATTTTGCACACGGCTCTCGCTCTGTGACCTGCAATTACAAGTTGTCTATTTAACTTGATCGTTCACGTGATCTCATTTTTTAACAATTGGACGACATCTCCGAGTCTCGTTCGCCAATCAGGACAAATTTCCAATTAATCATCTATGTTTCGTAAAATAATTCACCTTTTCATGTTCGATAAAATTAATTAACGAGACGTATATATCGTCTGATCTCGAACGAAATTTGAAATGAATATTTACAGTGTGTGCATCCCAAAAGCGAATAACCATCGGAGCGTTATTTTTCTGCGCTCCTCCGTTGCATCAAAAATTCATTCCAAATTAACAAGTCGCATCAGTCGAGGCTGAATTTAATGTATAAATAAATAAATCAGTTCATTCTGACAAACAAATGATTGCTTTTAACGATAAGTGAGCTGAGAAATTATTGGTAGATCATCATGTTTATCTAATAAATGTCAGCAAATTATATTTGACTGAAAACTCATTACTGATTACTTTGTTTGTATTATTTCAAATTCATTTTCTCATCCAAACCAACTCCAATCCAATTTTCAATGAACACAACTAGTAAACTTTATACTTCAGAGTCAACTTCTTATTTTTTTGGGACAACTTTTTTCTGTATCTGATATGCGATGAGGCATATTTTGAACCAGCGATCTGGAAGTTGGATCGGTATAAGTTGTATAAATCAAGATATACCTCGGGGGCATAGGTCGTGCCCTCTGGGTCCTAGCACCGTTCTGTTTCCAATGAGCCTGCTGGTTGTAAGAATTGTTAGTTTCCCGCGGGACATAATGATTTGACTCTGGGTTGAAGGATGAGACGTGTAGATGCGCGAGGTGTTCCCCGAGCTCGATCTGGTTTGTCAGCAAATCTCGACGCGTCAGTTGGATGTTGTTCACAGAGTCTGACCACGGCGGTGGCGGTGTGTGGGACCGCGCGATCATGGCGTATTTGTGACACAGGTATTCTTCATAGGAAGGTGGCAGTCCAGACTAAAAAGAAAAATTAAAAAACACGCACACACAGTTAAGATCAAGTCTGAAAAAAAAAAAAAAAATAATAAATGAAAAAAAAATGTTGTTTTGATGATCGATAGGAAATCACCGTTGCAAATTTACACAAACTTTTCAATCTACAAGGGCTGTAATCGAGTTTGAATTTCATGATTCTCAAACAGGCGCAATTTATGGAATTTGCACTCTGAAACGAAATTAAAAGTCGTTTCAAGACACGACCTCCGTACACCTCACCCCAGCCCGGAGGACACGTCCCGAGAAGACATGCAGTTTAGTGATAGAGCATCTAAAGTTTGACGAGCATAGTTTAAACGTTGCGAAAGAGATCATTTCAAATTCATGACTCTTCAAATCGGCAATCAAAATTTATCACCGACGATAAAAATGTTCCGAACTGCGAAGTTTTCTGTTTAATACTTCAATCACTATTCTGAGGGATTTTATTTACAGATTGATTTTCTGAAATAATTTTGTGATACAACCTGCCATGTTTTGGCTATGGCTACGTCATAAGTGGGTGGCGGAGAAGTCATGGATGGAACAGCGTAGACTGGATGAGGTCGGTGAGAAGGATCCAACCTTTCTGAATCGCCTGTGGACGCATTTAGTGGAGGCTCCTCGATGGTACAATACAGAGCTTCTGGAATTGTGTTCTCGCGTCTTCTCTCAAGTATAATACTTGAATCGGAATCTGCAACAGAAATGTGTTTCTTTTTTTTTTTTTTTTTCTCAACAATTTCATCAAAGTTTAATAGATTGACTGATGTTATTTGATATATTCTTATTTCAAAACAATTCAACACTTTTGATTGTTGTTCAATTAAAGTTGGAGCAACCGTTTATATTAAACTCGAAGCAATTTTCAACTACGTCCGTGATTTTATAAACGAATTACAAAAATTGAATTCCCCCTCAGCTTTAAATCCATACAAGTGTTGGGCTTATATATATATTGCTCTGCTTATTAAAGTTATAAATTAATTGATTTTATTGAATCTAAGTTTCGCTAGATAACAGACAGCGGCGCCATCATTTTATTGTTAAAATAAATATTGATTTCTTGTCAATGTCAGAACAGTATTGACATGATGACAGCTGTGTGTGTGTGCAGCACTCTCGGCGCTTACAATGCCAAACGTCAAAATAAACCACCGATTGCAGCGACGTTCTCTCAAATAAGCGGCTTTACTAAATCTGTGCTCCATTCAGGATACAATATTGTTTTCTAATACAAAATCGAAACACTAAAGAGAAGGAGCTAAAACTACAAATTGAAACAAAAAGTCTCTTATTGCAGATCACATTTTCGAGTGCACAATTTTGGTTTTGAGGGATGTATCAAATTTTATACCGATATAAGTATAATGCGATTCTGTTCTGTCAGCACTGCGAGTCCTTCTGGCGGAGTTCATTCTCTTCTTATGTTTGTTACTTTTTGGAGGCTGGCTGCTGTGCTCCGAGACCGAACTTGTGCTCCCATTGTGCGACCCGCCGAGTTCTCTGGATGGCGTTTTCGAGAGCTTGCTCTCGGACTTTGTGCTCCTCGTAGTCTTCGGTATGAGAATCGTCAAGTTTCCCGTTGACAATTCCGTCATACCATTCCTGGACTTTGGCGCCTCGAAGACGATTCCGCAACCGCATACTGGTGCTTGTTTATTTGGCATGATAATTCCTAAACAAACATTAAAGTCAACGACAAAATTAAAACAAACTGTTAAAACAGAATAAATAAAATTTTTGAAAAAAAGTTGTTTTGCGTTTTTTTTTTTTTTTACTTTATGAACAAAGTGGAAAGAGATAAGAGCAGATCTGCTTTAGAAATTATTGACCGCACAATTTTAATAAATATATGAGCTTAATGCAAGCAGTTTTTTTGAAAGAAGGAAAAAAAGAGAACTTTTAGAAATGGTTTTGAAGATGTATGAAACGAGCGTTGGTATTCAAGATGCATTTGTCAAGGGTATCAGTTGTGAAATACGACCTTTGATAAAACCATTAAGTTACAACTTGGCAGTAACATCGTTTCAACTTTTGTAACGTCCTAACAACCTCCGGATGTCTGTTACAGTGACGTTACGTAGTTGTTTTGCGACGGATCACAAAGTTTCTCCGCGCTCGGTTTATGTAATTGGTATGAGATACGAGAGCATATATAGATATAGGGCACAGCAGGAGAACAAATTAAACATGGCAGCGACTAACCCGAGGACACGTTTAAACAATATGTTAATTAATGTAAAACAAAAAAAATTGAATTAATTTTCTTAATAACAACGGGGTCAAGAGTTTTAACGAACTTTTTTGTTGAGATGAAAATGAAAGGTGAACAGTTTTTTTTCATGTCCCCCAAATCAAAAGTGTGAAAATGAGTCGGGGAAACTCGAATCAATCAATTGCAAATTTTTTGTATCGACATCAAACTGGTACACTTAACGTGAGCAGGCTCGAGAAATGCATGCTTGAAAAATAGTTGTAGACCTAATTTATTCTTTATTAAGAGGGTTAGAATGCGCTATATTGGCACAATCGATAACAGCTTCATTTTTTTTTCTCTACTAAATGACGATGCACATTATTTTTGATTGATGTATTAAGTTACACCCAAAAAGGACAAGGAAAAAAAGTTTTCATTTTCTATGAAATCCCACGTTTTTTTTTCTAATTGCAATTATTCAACTGGAGAATGCAAGTCACGTGACCTGAATGCTGTTTTAGTAGCGGACGTTGTTAACTAGTTCGCTTGTTCATTAGAACTAGGTAAACAATGTCAACAGCCCTTGAAAACTCGAAGGATAAATAACGAAAAAAGATATACATTTTTTTGTAAAAATGTAATTCCTTTTTGGTTCATCAAATTGTTTGCTTTATAATCTTTAGGAATGTTCAATTTAATTGAGCATATAACACTTTTTATTTGATTGCAAAACTAGAGAGAGAGAGAAAAAAAAACAGATTTTTTTCTCTAACTTCTTTTTTTATATTTAACGTGATAAAGTTAAAATTTGTTCTTTGAATGTAAACAACTGGGAATAAATTTGTGCTCATCGTGAAATGCAATTTTTTTAAATTGTGGATCTTCATTAGATATTGTTGACCTGCGAATATTTTGATTCCCATTCGGCTAATATTGAAAAAAAATTAGTTTGAAAAAAAAACTAAAAATGAGAAACTGGAGATATGTAAATAATAAAAGAGTGTCAGATTTGATATAATCGAATTGGGTTTTTGTTACCTGTTAACATCTCTGTATTCTAATCGAATACACGTCGATGAAAGAGATGAATATTCAGATTGCAACGAATGTAATGTTTATATTGGATCTGGAATCTGACCATATTCTATTCACGTCGGAAACAAATCATAAAAATCTGGTTCAAAGGGAAATTTGTATGTTTTAATATAAAAAGAAACGAAATTGGAAGGGTTGATTAAAAAGTTAATTTTCGTATTAATTGCACCAAATAAGTTTCCCCTGAAACTATATATTGCTTTCAGAAGTTTAACTTTCACAAAACTTTTCTCCCTTTTTTCAATATATAAGGTTGTATTACACTCTTTCGATGTTTACATTTTACAGAGTTATAGGACATTTTCTCCAGGATAAATCGATAGTCGCACCGGAATAATATCAATCAAATCGAATAATAAAAAATACAAAAATAGGTAACATTCTTAATTATTTCAGAAGACATTTCATAAGATTTTATTTTCTGACTATTTTAAATTCCGTGTCAATTTATTTGCTGGAGAATTACAGCAGTGTCTCCACTTTTATAATTTTTTTTTTTCGATCGATGTTTATTTAATCTAAAATGCAGTTTATTTATTTTAAACATTATTCATAAAAATTTCTGTTTCCTTCAGTAACCAAAAAATTATACGAGAATATTTTTAAAAATACTATAATGAAATATTATACTCATCTAAAACAGAATTACGATTTTTGTATGTCGTAACGTTTCATATTCTAAGGATGTTTGTTTAACATTAATATATTTGTCACGTTTTATTATTATAACATTTTCTGACAAAATTGTTGCTTTTGAATTTGAAATTGGAGCAATAGTTATAAAAATGTTGGCGACTGTGTTTATGTGACAGTTTAGGTCTGAAAGAAATTTCTTAAAGGAGGTAAAAGAAGGAGCCAACTCATCAGTGAAAAGCCTTTTTAAAATTACGACTACTTCAATAGATGCGATATTTCTTCAGGAACGTAATTAATCATTTGATTCGAATGCCTATTCTTGTTCGGGACATTTATAAAATGGAGGGAAATCAAGTTGTTAATTTTACGTCTTCGGTGAGATGATATTTTTTTTCGCAAACAACAATTAAGAAATCATTTAATCAAAAAAGTTCATTAAATATACTATACAGTATTTTCCGAAAAAAAAAAAAAAAAAAAAAATTTCACAAAAAAGTCATAAATTTTTTAGTTGAAATTTCATTTAAATTTTGGCACTTGACCAGGACCGATTTTTTCCCTTCATTTCGTTGTTTGCAAGGAAACACGATAATTCAAACGAGTTTATTTATTCGATTTGCGACAAGATAAAATTACGTAACTCAATTGAAGCATAAAAGTACGGGCTAAAACAGAATTACAAACTTTACCGCTCATATTAATATTTATCAAACTTTTTTTTCCCATCCGCTTTTCAAAACTCTGCCAAAGTATCAAATAAGGGTTGGAAAAAAAAAACAAACCTGAAAAATGTTTGAATGAACGTAAATCAACTTTCACAGTTGTGTGGAAAAAAAAGCTTTCAACATTGCGTAAAAACTCTTAGCTCTCTGTATTTCTACTCTTTTTTAAATTTTCAAAATAACAAAGTTAAAAAAACAATTGTGACCAGTAAAGTGTTGAATGAAAACGTAAATCAACTTTCGGAGGTGTGAAAAAAAAAGCTTTCATTAATCATTTTTGTATGATACTCTCAACACTTTCCTATACCTGTTTTTCAATTTTCCCCTATTAAACGGCTTCAAATTCATTCGCACGTTTAGTTACCGCGAATAATGATCTCAATTAATCTCAGTCGAGAATTCACGCCACTTTTCTGAATGAAAAACCACTCGAAACGCCGCACACGATGAATACAACAGTTAAAGAAGAAAATAACAAACATGTATTTTTAAATACATTAGTTTTTAAAACACAGAGGAAAACTAAATTCTGAAAAGCAACAAAACTTTACAATAAGATTGAAAGAAGGAAACAAAAATTGAAAAAGTAAAGAACAAAGTTGGGGAGGCAGTTGAAAACTGTTTACCTTGGTTGACAGATCGTTGACAGTTGAGGTTTTATGAGATGTTTAAGGTTCGCATGGAGATCGCGACTGAGCGGACGAGTTGAACGCAACGACGCCCGAAAAGCTGACTGAACTGAAGTCCGCTGAACCGAAGCAAGCTTAAGTTAACGAGAGTGCGGGAAGTGGGTGGGTGGGTGGTTGCTGGCTAGGATGGGTCACCTGGCCCGGAGCGAGGAGGACGCACGCAGGAAACGACCGAGAGCGAGCATCCCGCGCCGCCAGACTTTCGCATCGATTTGCTGACAGTGGCGCGCGCGTAGCAATCATCTACTACGCGCTTATACTCGTTCAACTTTGATTCGCAAAATCGTGCCTCTCGCCACCCGTTAACCCGTTTCGGAATTGGGTCATCATCGCTGTCCAAAAAGTTGCTGAAAAATTCGTCCTGCTCAATCGATAGCCCTCCTGTCATCGTCAGACTTTTTGACAAAAGACGTCCCACCTTCCTGCGTCCCGTCACCGATTTTCAGGTCTTCAGTCTATCTTCAAGACATCCCCCTGTCGAGAGGCCGTGACCTTGAACAATGTCAAAGCGGTTAACCACTTTTTGACACCGAACAGAGAGGAACGAAATTTCATCAAATTATTGTACCCTACAGTAGATGTATGCACAACATTTTGTTTCACTCAAAGTTACTGTATTTTTGTCATCCAACAGTTCAGTCAATTTTCAATAGGATTATTTTCAAAATCCAACCTATAGAGAGCGCACCTTCGAGATGTCTTTTATTTTCCGTTTTGCTATTATTACAGGAAAAAGAAATCGATCTATTGCATTGAATGAAAATGGAAATGCATTAAGATGGATTTTATTTAAATTGTGGGTAAATAAACTCAGATTGTAAAGCGTGCATCAAACTGTTTGTTTCATTTTGAGTTTGCGATTCGAAAGCCCCCGTTATACGCCGGAGGTTGTTATTGTTTACAAAATTGCAATCTGGCCGGGGATGTAAGCTATATTGAAATGGTATGAAGCGAAATTTTTTGGAAATGAAAAATGTGGGTTGCGAGAGGAGCGCAGCGAATTTGGGGGATCTTGGTGCAAGTGAACTTGCTTGATCTGGATCGTACCGCGAATGTAGGTCAACGTTTTTATAATGGAAAAGAGAGTTGCGAGGAGGATGATTAGGGAATCGGCTGTGAAAGGTGCCGCTTTTATTCAGGGGCTGCTCCTTTTTTTTTCCTCCTTCTTCTTATTTCAGTCTCTGTACAGTAACTTTAATGGACTAACCCACGCTAAGAAAATATGTTTGTTCAGGCCGTGTCGAACGTATCTCAAAACACTTCGTGTACTTCGAGTAGTTTCTTCCGCTTTTTGCGCCACCCCTCCATTCGAGATGACAATTAATGTAAATCTTTTCACCGCAGCCGGTGGATTCTGATCTGCGGGACCATATCATTCGGACTATCAAATCGAACGTTATACAAAATTGAGATTGGAAAATGAATATAATAGCAAAAGAACAATTCAATTGGACAGTCGACGTAAAAGCTCTTAGCGTGCTCTTGACTTGCATATCAACGAACGATCACGGGCGCGGAAGTTTCAAGCAATTCGAGGCGCCTTTGATTTAAATTATCTCGTCGACTTGCCTAGTCATTCGACCCCCGAGCTCAAAAGATCCTGATCCCGAGATATAATCGTTTTTGATATTTCAATTTACAGAAAAGATAGCATACATATCACTGCAAACCGACAGTCCGCATCATTGCTCAATTATTGTTCAGCCAAACGGAAATATGACATTATGGAATATTCATTTGTTTCCAAGTTTCCTTTTAGTTTTTTTCAATTAAAATAATTCATCCCAGGGATCAATATCATTCTTTCAACAAAATTATACACAGTTTCTTGACTGATTTCCTTTAAGCCCGGATAAGAGAGCTTCCCCTCAGATTGCGGAATAATTTGATTAGATTGGAAGTTCTTAAAAGTATTATAATAAGATAATCAATAGCCAAGTTAAATTAATGAGACCAAATCCGCGAACCCTCGACGTAAAATCTGGGTTGGTAAGGCAGAGATTCCATCCCAAAGAAAATATGATCTCGAATTGGAACAGCTGTGTCAGCAGATGAGAGTTTATAGGTTTGTTTGATGGAACGACGATGAGTGCTTCGATGTCAATTTTAAAAAGCACGACAAAAAGCTAAATACGATTGACACATTGTTATCAATGCAATTTGGGCCCTGTCCGTTTCAATGTACAAACTTGAAACGGTTGAAAAATTCGCAGTTCGATAATGCAGCCGAGGTACAAATAAATTTAAGGCTGATAAAGAGACGAAAAAAAAAAAGTGACAAAAGTCATAGAATTAGGGTAGGAATTTTTGTGTGAATGGGTGGCGCGCTTGTCCGCCTATTATTCGGATGAAAATAATGTTACAGCGCTGGAGACTTCTCAAAGCGTTCCTACAAAAGTTGGCTTCGCCGGTTCTCGCAAGGGCTCTGCGGATAGGAGCTGGGTGACCGAGTGACCCAGATGCCTCTGCTCCAGCTACACAGTAATGACACTCAGGTCGGTTGCGTTGCGTCCCAGCCCACTAAATCATGCTTTTCGCGTCCAGCCGTAATCGCTTTGTTTTCTGTTGAATTTACAATTATCATAAATAATAACGAACTTGTCCACTTGTTTTACATGATTTGTATGCCTGTCTATGTCGCTCTACAAAGCACTTCAATTGAACTTCTCTTTTCATTCGCGATAAAAAGAAAAAGGAAGCAGTTAATAAAATGTCCGGAGCCAGATCAAACATTTCATCCGACTGATTTGAGCGTTCAAGATGAAAATTAAAACTGTGACAAATTTTTTTTGTATTTTTTCCCCCTCTTAAAATGTATGACAAATTTGTCGCAAGTATTCAATGGTAACCACTTAAAGATTGACTTAAGAAGATTTTCGTCTTTCATCTTTAAATCATTCCAGATTAAGGGTAATAGGATTTGGACCTTTAAGCACTACTTGATGCGCCCTGTAACTGAATCTTCCGAATTCGCGAGTGTCAGCTCGCGCGGGGAATTTTCCACCCGCGTCGGAACGAAGATTGACTCATACTACTTGTTTTTTCAATTCAATATTTGTACAATTTCCCAATTGTTTTCTGCGCAAAGTTATTTTTTTTTGTTTCAAATTGGGTACTCTATACTTTTATGCTATTTATTTACATTTCAAAGTTCAACTCACTTTGTTTACTTTTATGAATTTTCGTTAGCATTAAAAAGTAAAAAAATGTTAAAAGTGAATACGAATAAATGATGGGGTCATGTTATATTTCTAAAAGAGAAATACGACGCAAGTTTAATGGATATCGTTAAAGATGATTTGATATCGAATTCAAGATTGAAATAAACATTTTTTTTCATAAGTACAAAAAGTCATTTCGAATATCGTTTGTGGATGACAAACACTCATATTTATCAAACGTTCGGCATTTTAAAATTCGTCGCCAAAGATTATTGATCTACTTCACTTTTATTTGTCTTTCTTTCCTTAAGACAAATAACGGCCGAAAGATGTAGAGCACTATATATGCGCTTCCGCGAGGAACCCAGGTCGATTATAAGCTCGCGCTTTACGGCCTCAGAGGTGGCGCTGTTCACCCAACATGGTCGCTTAGACGTTTCGCCCTCAATCGTGTGCTTTTTCTCGCGTCCTGTGAAAAATTTTTCCTCGAGAAAACACAAGTAAGTGCAATCCCTTTTCACATTTTTTCACATCTTTGTACCAAGCCTGATACTTTTTAAATAACAAAGTTATTAATTTTGTACATATTAGTTGGGAGATTTGTGTTTTTATGAAAGATCTCAATATTTTTGTTGTGGGAGGTGTCAAAAAATGAAATCAATCACCAATGAAGTTTCTTTTTTCTAATATGTTTTAAATCAAAGAAATGTAAGCGATTTGATTCAGTGTTTTTTGAAATATATTTTCGATGACGATTATAAGAAAATTTGAGGAAAGGAAGTAAACTAGTCTGAAGCGCAAATGCAACTTGACCGTAGGGGGTGTCGTTTATAAGCATGTGAATCAATCGGAACGAATTGCGTTACGCAAGTTTACACTAATGTATATTTTCTCGATCACCTAATGGTATATTATTGACCCAACAACTGTTTGGAGATGAAAAAAAAACAAATCCTATTAAATACAATAATTCTCTAACCAAAATAAAAACCGCAATACTTCTTTCAGTAAAACGTACAATTTTATTGTTTATTTTGACCAGCATATTGATCGTTTCAATTTTTCAAGTAACAATTTTAGTCGGAATTAAACTCTTTTAAATGATCTATTTTGTCAAATTTATTTTCGGTTGATTAATTTATAACCATCAGTTAATTTTGCTTTCAATTTCGCTTCATTAGTAATGACGCAGAAAATTTGTTTTAATTATACAAAATATACAGCAAAAAAAGAAATCAGAAGAAATATTTTTGCATTAACACTGGATTTGATCGAAAATTTACAATGCTCACCTTGGGGTTATTGCGCAAACTTCGCAATAAGCTAATGTTGCAGAAACGGTAGTTTGATAATGCGCGACTCGAGAGTGTTATAGATAGCGCAATATTAAGTAGTGAACGGAAAATAAGACCAGCCGAATGATTAATTTCCATCGGACAAGAATAAAATGTATTTTCATCTGATGGAGTAAGTGATTTTCATTTGTAATTGATAAGACAAGAGGGGGGGGGGCGACTACATAAATTGATAGAACTATTTTTTATCTCTCTTTTTGTCCCATTTTTTCAGTTTCCCCTTTCAATTTATTTTTAAGACTATATTTTTTGTTGCTTTTGTTACATCATTTTTATTTTGTTCACCTTTTTTTGTTCCAGATCATTCAAGCTGGCGCCGTTCAAGTTGAATTTTTCGAAAATGTCGCGAGGTGGTAACCGAAGAAAAAACGACACCGGAGAAGCTAATAAAAATGAGACATCGGAGGAAATTCAAGACAGCGATGGCAACGTGCTGGCAATTAATGCCAAGTCGATGATACCAAACTTCCCACCGCCTTCGTACGAGCACGTTCTTGAAGAGGTATCAAAAAAAATCATCCATTCATCATTTGACTTTCATTCACAATTTTGTCCTATTATTTACTTATAAACTTTGTTCAAAAAAAAATTTATTCGTCATTTTTATCTAATTTGGCACATCATTCTATGATTTGTATCATTTGTTAATTAAGTTCAAGGGTTCGAGAGTTTTTAGGACCCGATTTATGTTTTGTGATAGTTATGAGAGTTAAAATATAATAGGCTCGATTGGAACAGTCAACAGCTACTAATGATAATGAGGGCGAGACTGACGAGATGGGCCGGATTCGCACCGGCAAAGTCAACAATTGCACAAATGAAGTCGCAAACGAACGGATTCCCAGGAATGTCAAAGGTCCGGAAATTTTACACAAATCCAGCAAAGAACTTTATCGTGCCGTTGCCAAACAGTGGGGCATCACTTGCAAAATGAGCGATCATTGTAGATGTTTTGACTGTCAGGTACTCATCTTTTTTCTTATCAAAATCAAAATATTGTTAAACAATTTTTTCAATTTTTTTTTCATTTGTTACAGAGTCATTACTTCGATTGTGATTCAGAAAAAAACGAGCAGTGCAAATCTGATGGAGGTCTCAGCGCTGGAACACCAATGTTCATCTCTGAAGTGATACACGGAACCGCCTGTTCGATCTTGTAAGATTCCTCGAAAACTCGAAGGAAAAACATGGAAACAATTTCCATGAGATTTTTGAATTGAAAAAAAAAAGGAGTGGAAAAAAGGAAATAAACAATCTCCAAATGATGAAGACAAACAATCAGCTGTTGTTGGTTCACTTTATTTGCTTGATTCAAATTTCTATCCACCAGTTGGAGTCAGATGTTTAAACAGAGTTAAGTCGTCGAGACGTTTATTCGCAGTTTTCAAACTTGTTTGAACAAATTTGTCTTTCGTTGACAAGAATCGCTAATTAAATAAGGGCGCATGTTTAATCACATGCACAATTGTAACACAAATGTATGAGGCACGATAATTATTCTTCGTATCAGCGATCAAAACATCAAGTTTGCGAGCAAAACAGGGCGAGCATGTGGTTTTGTCTTGATTCGGCTTGAAATCAGAGCACCGATGGAATTAACTGGTGCTACAAGGTCGGGTCTTTTTGTCTGCTCGCTGCTGTTCTAAGGCCTTTCTCTTAAATGTTCGCCAAGAAACTTGCACAATGTTAGGATTAGAACTTGTATACTGGGCAAACCAGGTATTCGTAATATGATATACTGAGACACACAATACCCAAGAGACATAAGCTCTTGCAGACTAAAGACTACTTTTTTAATTTTATAATAAGCAACTAATATGATACATAAATAGCTGTTCCACACAAATTTGTTTTATAAAATGAATTGAAAAGAAAAATGTTTGAAACAAAACTACACATTTCAATCTCATTTCATAATCGTTTTTCATTTCATTTTCATGCGTTTAAGCTTAATAATTTGTTCGAATTTTTATAAAAAGAATTGTTACGGCTTTCAGTTTGAAGTTCCGGAGATAACAAACAAAAAATAAAAAAATGTTAATTAGCAAGTAGTAGAAATAAACTGAATGTATATCTACTTAGAAATATTTCACTATCTGTACGAAAATGATTACATGTCTTATAAATGTTCGCATTGTATGTTCACGTGAAATCGACGAGCATGGGATAATAAATTCCGGTTAGAATTTAAACGAAAAAAAAAAAACACAAACCTCGATGAATCATAAGCAAAAGTATTTTGGCAGATTTTTCTACGGTAACATTTTTCGAACGACTGAGGAACACGATTTTTGATACAAAATTCATATCAATGCCATGGATAAATCATCACAAACAAAGCGTCATTGTAGAATTCAAAGTTTCATCGTTATTTTGTCCACCTTGCACATTGTCATAAAAAGTTACAATAAACGAACTGTTTCCTCGTCAGACGAAAAAGCTGTATTTTTTCAGAACTAAGGCATAGCAATAAAAAATGATAAAAGACACGATTCGGATGTTCATTTGTAGCGCGTTCGGAAACCGAGATGTATTTTTGAAAGAAGCATTGTAAGGTCATGTAATTAAAAGTCGAAGTACGACTTTGTCATCTTTATACGAGGATTTTGTAAAGCGATCTGAGTCTATACTGCACTTATTTCGCGAGGTCGATTATGAAAGTCATTTGTAATAGAGCTAAACTTAATCGAAATGTAATCAATGTTGCTAGATTGTCGTTTAGGGATCGTTGATTTAGGAAACCGACTTCTGTTCAAGCCACTGATTCGCGGATCATCTTCGTCGGGAGGTGTGAAACTTTGAAGGAGCATTTTAATGGCCTAATAATCGAGTCAATGTTGCCTCCATGTTAAATGTTAACTTTTTGTGAGCACAAGTAAATGTATAAAATGCATTCAGCAAGATTTTTCGCCGGGATTGGAGATTAATTAGAAAACGTCAAAAAGTTTTACCGTTTTTTTTCTGAGATTGGCAAAAAAGGGTGAACAGTAATCTCATTACATTATCAAGCCTCCGTTTAAATGCACCTTTGAGTTCAAATAGACTTAATAATGCACCTTAAATTGATTTGCCGATCAGAAAAAAAAATATCCACCCGTTTTTTTGCAAACTTTCAAATTCATTAAAAGTTTTGCTTCGAAACTCGTTCTTTTACTTGAAAAAAGCACCTTCCATTGAATCAATTAAAAGGGAACTTTATATCGAAAAGAAAACGAAACGAAAAAGTACATTTATTTGTGCATCCTCAATCTGATCTTGAAGTTACTCGAAACCGTAGCAGAAAACCATTTTCGAGTCTAATGATTATCGGTTTAATTTGAGGGCAAAGTTTTTAACGTAGATCTATACTTTGCTGTAACGAATCCATCTCCATGATTAACCGTTAGATAAGACTGAAAAATATTGCGCGGAAATGATTTTGCGAAGTCAAAGCGAATGTTTTCCGAAGTCGACTCTATAATTAATAACAACTAACGATCAAATTTAGATGTTCAACTGGGGCAAACATAGTATTTGAAGAACATCCTCATTGTCGAATCTGACGATATTTGAAGGCAGACAAGATATGACGTGAAATGAATTAATTAATAAGACCTGAACGCTGTAAGATGAACACAAACTTGCTGAAATGGGAAATGAAAATCAAGCTTGTTGGTATAGAAGAAAGTATCCCGCTGCCAGTTATACAAAATTATATTTAAAGATGAATTTCACTGTACCGTTTGACTTTTGCAATAGAATTAAAAATAACGAAAGCAATGAAAATATATACCTAATTTCGAGAATTCCAACGCACATGAAAAAACTGACCTGCCTCAAAATTGAAGACTTATTTAAGAAATATTAACAGATCCAACCAAATCGACGCTAAAAAGATCCAAAAAAGATAAGAAAAATATTGGAAAACGGTACGACTAAAAGTAACATTAAGTCTTTGTCTTTGTACATACCAAAGTAGATTCGTATTTTTTTACAAGTTCTCCCCGAAACATTAAAGAATTTTAAGACGATGGTGAATTTCCGCAAAGATACATTTTTCGAAACCTAATTTTATACAAGAGCGCATCTCTTGCAATGTAGAAAAGGGAAAAGAAAAATGTGTTTGTTCTGTTGTGTACATTTTTCTTTTCACTTGCTTTGTGAAACTTTCGTTTGAGTCTTCTTAAAAATCAGATACAGATTCCTCATTGAAAAACATCCACTACTTGAATACATTGTAGAAATTCTTTGAGAAAAAAAAAAAAAAAAAAAAAAAAACCCGTGGGAAAAAATAAAAACAAACAATTACAAAAAAAAAAAAAAAAAAAAAAAAAAAAAGAAAAAAACTGTTGGATAAAATTAAAGCTGATCTGTTCGAAAAATTATTTAGAAGTCTGTTTAAACAAGCCATCATCGTGCGTGTCACTGGAAAAGTTATTTCACATAAATAGTTGAGAACAGAAAAAAAAGAGATCACTTTGGACAGAAATAAGCGCGTCGAGCGTTTTGTTTTTAAATAAAAACAAACGCGATATCGATTTTACCTTGTATTGCCATAGCGTGTGACGCCAAAAGTGTAATAAAATTAATTATCCAATGTTTTTTTGAATTTCGCCCATATTTATTATTCATTACTCCATATTTTTTATAAATGTTTAAGATTCTTATTAACTTTCAACAACTTGATGATTTTTCGGCACCTGGTTAACTTGTCGTCTTCCTTTTTCTCTTGATTCTAAAATGAAAAAAACAATTAAATTAAATATGTTTTTTTTTAATGTTTTTTAAACATTTCAAACATATCATTTCAGTTCAAAGTTTTCAGACTTACCCTTCAGGAGTTCCCCCATAAGCCGTGGCTACAGAACTGGCAACGCCTCCCTTGGAAGTTGAATAACTATTGGCCACAGCAGTTATAGCTCCTGGAACTGAACCGGAAGAACCTGACCTCGAAGAACTTCCGGGAAAACTGAAGATCATAGGGAAGAAAGTGTTTGAAGGCAAAAAACCTCCGTTTCTTCTGTTTCCCTTGGGAGGAACGAAAAGAGGGAAGTCTTCATAATCATCTTCTTCTTCCTCTTCAGCCACAGGAATTTTTCTTTTCGGAGGAAGTTTGCGTCTTGGAGGTGTCGGAGAATTTCTGGGCAACTCGGTTACTTCATAAGTAGGTTCTTCTGGGTAGCCCTAAAATTTATTTATTGAACAAATAAAAAATCAATTTTTCAATCAATGATACCAAGTTTTGATTAAAATAATATTTTCAAATATTTTCAGTTGTTAATCTGAAATTAAATTTGTACCTTCTGGTTGTTTTCAGGATCCTCTTCGGGATTTTTATCTACCTCTGGGTCTGAATCTGAACGTTCGTTATCAAAACTAGACTGGGGATGTTCCATGTCCACTTTGTCAAAATATGTGCCACCACTCACAGTGTTTCCTTGAGCGTAAACATTTGTCGCTCGATTAGCAGAAGGTGGTCGGTAATAGCCAGTGAACATCATCGTCCTGCTAGGGAAAGTTCTCAAAAATCCTTTTTTATCTTTTAAAACAGGACCTACGGTAAAGATAAACCAAATCAGATTAAAATAAATTTGTTATATAAATTAAAAAAAAGAAGTTGCACAAGTTCCAATTGGGAATGGTGAAAATAATATTTAAGGATTAATAAATGAATAGGGAGTATCCCGGACTTGTTGAAAAAAAAGTTTTCAAAAGCTTTCAGTTTAATAAATCCTTACCTGCTTCGGTGAAAAGCGAATTGACGAAACAGCTCGCAAGGATAATCATTAAAAAGTGAGCCATTGTTAAAAATTTTTAACAACCGAAGCAACTTTCGATTCGAACTTTTTTTAAAAAATCCTCTGCGCGAGGCACTGCACAACTCCTTCTTCGGTGATTCCGTAACAGCTTTTATACCACCGACGAGCTACTTTTTTGTTCAGTTTTTCGTACATCGTTTCACACAGGGATATGAGCCGCTTTGCGATCTCACTGAAATTTTCCCTCCCCACCATATCAAGATCCACTGACTTTTCATTAAAACCGAGTATTCATGTATCGCTTCGGGGCATTACTCACTAAGACGTGATTGTCCTCTCGATGAGCTGAATTTGATTGTAATCCTGATCTGATCTCTCCCCTTTTTTACAAATATCTTTTCGGAAGCCTTTTTCGGCACTTCAAACAGGGTTTCAAAAATGCCATCATCCTTAAAAACATGCAAACGAAAAAAAATCAACTTGAAACAAGTTTCGTAAAAGCGTATTGAATGGAAATGTTCGTTTAGCAGTGACCAAACCATGATCGAACTTTTCTTGAATGGCAAAAATTTTAAATTCAATTTCGGTTCCAATGAGTTTGAATCTGGTAAACATTGTTTTGTAATTTAAAGTGAGAGAATTTTTGCAGGGATGCACCGAGCAAAGGCCGGTCCGCTTGAAACTGCCAGCGCTTTATCTCAAAATTCAGTTCACGAGCTGAGCGATCGCAAATGCCGTACTCCTGCGGACTTTTGATGGTCCTGCGAGAGTTATCGTTCTGCAGTTGACATGCACCGTCCTGTGCATCTTGTTATGTCACAAAGAATAACTTGCTATTTTGACGTAATGAATATACGACGCGGATGTCGTCGATCACTCGGATACGTACAAAGTTTGGATAAAACTGTGAGATTCCTTCGGCTTATTTTTAACTTGAGAGACGACAATTTATGCTAAATCGAATGAAACGTCTTGAATTGAAATCAATCGTCTTTGTTGCTGGAGGCCAACATTAAAGAACACTGAAGAGATAAAAAATGGTTTGATAACAAAATGAAAAAGTACGAGTTTGATATTGATATATTATTTTTTTATTTCTGATATAACTGTTGGATGATAAATCGTTGCCTGGTTTTTGAAAAAGTATATTCTCTAGGAGCGACAACAGGAATGCCATCATCGATTGGCACGGTGGTTGACTTCGTTAATCATGCAACTCACAGAGGAATGCTCCCCAGTTAATGATACACATACGTGAGTCATTTACAGGAATCGTAATTATATACAGGAAAGTCCAATCTGATCGAAGATGTTCTTAGTATTTTTTTTTCTTCAGTCTACAAATATTCAACATCTATAATACAAAGTGAAAAATTATTCGGATAAAAAACGTTTGTACATGAATTGAAAACCTGACAATTTCCTTTGAATTTCTCTGATCGATCATGGAATGTTGATTTACAATTTGGATTTCGAATAAATAAATCGCGATGAAATCTGCCGCGCTTAGTTTTATCTTTTAATTTTCATTTTATCTTAAAATTTCAGGTCTTTTATGGCTTGAGGCAAGTCTGGAAGTTTCATGTCTTTGATTTGTTGTGGGATGTTCATATTTTTTACTGCCGATACTGCTCGCGCTGGTGCCGCTGTTATTCCAGCCTGAAAAAACATTTTTTTAAATAAAAAATCAGTAAACAGCAATACTTTACATAATAATTAAAATTTAATAATTTAATTGTTAGTTCACCTCTTGCTTTTCTAATCTAGTCTGTTCTTCGATCCTTGTAAGAATTTCAGTCATGTTGGTTTCCAACACCATCCCTCCCATCACCAGTTCGTTCAAAATATAATGAACTTTATCAACGTGGAAGATGAGATCCAACTCGCAGACGTTTTCGAAACATTTGTCAAGCGTCTCAACGAACACCTGAATTAAATCCAAAATGCCGAGCTCTGATTCAGAACTATCAACGCAGAAAACAAAATAAAGGGTTGCATAGTGACGGTAGATGAGTTTGTAATCCGAGCCGCCGATAAGACTTCCACCTTCCAGGAAATTGCACACGTTGTCATCTCTCTTAGAAACCAACTGGAAGGTCTCTTTGATTATCTGCTGCTGCATATCTTCATTCTGAAATAGAAATTTAAATTCAATTAGATAAGACAACATTCATTTTCTTGAAATTCATCATCGAGCTTTTACTTTAAATTGATAAATTCATCAACGTTCATTGAAATCAATTTAGATATTGAAAATCAATTAAACAATTTTATAGGAATTACAAATTGAAACAATCTGAATGCAAAGTTGCAAAAATTGAGCGAAAACCAGTACTTACAAAATATTGGTAAAACTTGGAGAGTCTTGGTTTGCCATGGTTGTTGAACACCAAAATTGCTTTGATCATTTCAACAAATTACATTCAATACAACAAAAACAATACAGCCTCCTAGGTCAAGGCGAATAACGAAACATCTAAACAATCCTCCCTTTCTTTTATCAACATTCCAAGTTCCTTTGAGTCTCACACAACCAAAACAACAACTGCTTCCTTTTTCATAACGCTCCTACTATTTATCTAATTTGTTGCACACGTCAAAAACCAATTTCTTTTAATCCTCTGTCCTTGTTTATCACTCCCCTAAACCTAACCTCAAAATTCACTTCACCTTACTGCATCATCTTCCATCAAAACAAATTGATAAGAACAAAAATACTCTAAAAGATCTTTTATTATCAATGTTTGTCTACGAAAAAGAAGATAATAAGACGAAAATAATGTTTTTTTTTTAATAGGTTAGGCGGACAAGGATACAAGATGTCGATGAAACGTTGTAAACAGTGGCGAACAATTGTAAACGTGACTTGAGGAGTCACTTATTTGTGTCTGGATAAAAATGCGTGCAGAAGTAAGAGTAGAGACACTGTCAGGGACGGGCGGTGTAATAAAAGTGAAACCTAACGCTAAACAAACGAGATAATAGTCAAAACATCTGTCAAGTGTTGACCGGAGGCGCAACGACACGTGATTGTTTACGTTCGTGACTGTCATGCCCGAGGATGACTTGTTGACAGTCAACGAAAAACTGTTTTACGGCCAACAAAGATTACTCTTGTGATTGTTGTTTTCGAGAGGGTTTTCAGGATGCGGACAACGTCTTAAGAAATTACGCGTCAAATGGAGCGGCCCCAGCAAGTCGTGCTAGCGGATCTAAGAGTCAAAATGGAGGCGCTCGTTCACGATTTGACATTGGCACTCGAGGAGAGCAGCAACAGTGCGAATGTCAGACGCAGGTGGGGCATCCGAAGGCGTGCCAGGTCTACTGGCAATATTCGTAAGTGTAAGATTAATCATGAAACTTTCGTCTCAATTTTTGTTTCTTCAGTGTTTCCAATATCTTATCAGTTATGAATTTCAATGACCTTTGACCTTTGTGTTGTTTTTTCTTTTGACAGCGTCGCTGAGTATAAACAAACACTCGGATGACAGTTCCTCGTCGATCTGCGACGTTCGTATTTCAAGAAACTCAGCGGCATCGAAGTACCAGTCAGACAGCGACGAGACGAGCCACCAAAAAAGATTCGCACGATTTTCAAATTTAAACAATATTAGCAACATTGAGAGCGATTCCGTGAACGAAAATTTTGTCCCGCGGATGAACACTCGACGCAAAAGAAAATTCAAGAGGATGGCCGTCGAGTCCGGATCGCACCCGTCTACCTCGAGAGCAATTGTGCCGGTGCCAAGCTCAATTGGAAAGAAGAAAAGAGTCTTTAGAAATGATTGTGAGAACAGATACGCTGCGATATGGTTGGTTTAGATTTTATAATTTAAATGTTTTATCTTTCGATTATTTACTTGTACTTTATTGTTTTTAATTTATTATAATCCGTCATTTCTATTCTGATGGGACTGATGATTTTTTTTATCTTTTTTACTCGCAGGTGCGGCAAAAGAAAACGATCGTGTCGAGAAAGGTCAACTGATTGTGAGATGAGACCTTTAAAGCCGCACTCGCTCCCGAAGCAGAAAACTCAAAACAAAGAGCAAAACGAGGAAGCAATGGACTGCTCTCGGCTTTCCAGTTCAAGCATTTCCTCCAGTGATTCTGATACAGGAGTGATTACAAACGACGAAGATAGAGAAGGTGAAACAAAATAAACATAAAGAAAATTAAATTAAACATATTTTCATAAAATAAAAGAAAGTTAACAAATTATTCTCTAATTTTGTAGACAGAATTATTTTTAGTTAACCATTATAATGTATATTTAAATAAGGTGTATTTCAATAAGAAATGTGTACAAAGTTTAACTGAAAATTGTATTATTTTGTAGGCGACGACGAACAATCTGACTGGATAGGCGACTCCAACTGGTGGGACGACGGAGACAGTACAAATGAAGAGAAGGGTGAGCCGGTGTATCAATCGCTGTTGCACGCAAACCTGGACTATAGACAAAGAATTTCCTGTAACTCAGGCCTGAGTGCTCGAGAAATCCGGGCTGGTCGACGTCACGTGGACAATAAACCTGGTTACTCGATCATTACCTCTGCTAACGAAAAGGTATCGCGTTTCCTTCAGGACCCTAACCAGAGTGAGCTCAAGCTCCACGCGATGCGCCAGCCGGAACGTGACAAACTGCGCCGACTGGCGAACCTATACAGCCTGGGGTTGAAGGGCGATCTGAGTTGTCCGGTTTTGTACAAAACGCGCCACACCACTCAAGCTGTGTGCGTTGACCAGGTGTCATTGAACCGGTACTCGGATTATAAGAGACTGAGAAAGACTCCACCCAACTCGCCGAACCCCGACTCGCGATCCAGCGAGAACCTCGAACAGAATGGCGTCGAGCAAATGAGCGTCGGATTCAACCTGTCGAACTGCTACTACTGGCCGCAGCTTCAAAATGAGCAGAAGAAGTCCAACTTCAGTCATTCCAAATCGAGTTAATTTGATTCGAACATCCTGGCGATGATCAATAATATTTTACATTCAATGAATAATGTTTTCAAAAACGGATGTTCCGGTCGATTGACTCGACAATTCAGTAGTTTACAAACGAAAGAATTTAAATTGCTATTCAATGTTGAAAACTGTTGATTATTCGCAATCATTCACTTGTGATTAATGTTTCATTATTTATCACAAATCATCGATTATATAAAAAGACAGAATGTCGCGTATATTTTGTATAGTTTTATATGAACTATGTGAAAGACTTAGTTTTAACGCACAAGAAGAGAAACAGTAGTATAGATGCTTTTGCGCTTTTTCCATGCTAACGAAGTAGGCGAGGTTTAATTTCAATAATCGAATAATTGCCAATCTCGAAAGTTGCATCATGATTGTTATTGTTAAAGTTATAACGGAGAATATTGCGATTGTTGAATCCATTCATTTGTCAATCAAAGTTTAAACCTGAATGTTACGAGATCGGATTATTATGACAAAAAATTATACGCCAAAATAACGAATCTTTTCTTATAAAATTGTGTTTCACGTTTGGCAAAGTATACCGATGTCGAGTCTGACCCTGCTTCTGAATGAAATGGCGAATTTTCATTCTTTTTTTGAAGAAAATATTTATATTTTAAATACTTGTACCTTTAGTTAATTAGTTTGTACGAATCTATTCAATTCAATTTTTCGATTAAAAAATCAATTTTTTAATTAATTGTATAATCAAATGATACAGACTGAAATAATTATAACACACAAAATACGTAGTGAAACTTGTGATTGTGCGTAGATTATTCCATCGGACTTTAATTTGTATTTATTCTTTTAACTTGGATATTTATCCAAATATTTTTACTGACATAAATATTTAGTTGATAATTCATTATTATCTTTTAGTCGTACGTAAATTCAGTTAGAAATTATCACACCGCTCATAGTTTCGAAATTGCTTCCAATTTATACTGCTAGCAAAAAAAAGATGATTTTTTGCTTGAATTTCGAACAACATGGAAAGAATTTTTTTTATCAATAATTTCTATAAACAATTTTGTAACAAAGACAATTTTTCTTGTATTTGTACAGATATAATGAATAAAAAATCAAGGGCTTAAAGTATAAGAGTAAAAAACATTTATTTCCTTATTTACAACAGCCAATTCAGCAAGTAAAAAATAATGTTCCATTCAATCATCCTCGCAGCTCTTTCAACTTATCACAAACAGAATCAAAGAGTATAACAAATAAGCGTAGTTGTCACACTGATGAGTACACTTTCTTAAAAAATAAATAGTTCATACAAAATTAGCTATCATAAAATTTCATTTCACTTTCAAAATCTCGATTCTTCTATGTACAGAACATCGCATTCGATCAGGAACACGATTAATCTCAAAACTTCTCAAAACAAGACTAAGGTCATTTAATCAGTTTCAGATATCTCCCTGCCACTTCACCTGTCCCGACAATTGCTGAAGTCTCAGACTATTTCTAGGACTATTATCGCTTTCATAAGCAGGGTTCAAATGTCCACTTAGATTTTCAGCAGAGAAGACGTCTTTGACTGAAATCTGACTGCTTCTAGTTGGTCGAGTATTTTGTATACCCAGAGGGTTGCCTGCTACCCCATAGATATTATTGGCTCCTAGAGTTTGCATCTGTGATTTTTTCCTTTGGGCCATGATGCTGTTTCTCCTTCCTTCAAAGGCTTTGAAGGCTTCTGTTGATCTTCTTATTGAGATGTTGCGAGGTAAACCTACAGGAAAAAGAATAATTGATAAAATTAATAATTATTAATATAGTTAGAAATATTTATTAAAAATTCGGCATTATTTTACCTTGATCAGCAGCCAAGCTGAAGAACCTCTGCTTGAAAGCAACATCAAGAGTGTTGATAGCTTGGGCCTTATTTTTACTTTTTTCAAGATTCCTGATAGTTTTTCTCCTGCCAGGACCTCTTCCACTACCTTCATCATAATCTCCTTCCATTCCATCCAGTCTTTGAAGATCTCTGACAATTTCCACTGCGTGTTTTGATAGCAATGCTTCTTCTGATAAATCTTTTGACTGCAGAATATCAAACCAAACCAGCAATTAGTTATAAAAGTAAGATTGATTTATTAACGATTACTTTCTAGACTATTTCATCTGTAAGTTACCTTTTTACAGAAATACCAGTCAAGAGTGGTACTGGCAAGGATATGAGCGAAGGTACCAAATCTATGGAACAACATAGCAGTAAATTGTATCACCAGGATCAGAGCGAAGAAGAACACAAAAACCAGACCGATTGGCTCCAGCTGAAGGTACTCTTTTGAAATATGTACCTAAAAATAAGAAAAACCAATGAAACAAACTGAAATGTAAGTTAGGAGATTATTCAGTTTTTTACAAATTTCACCATTTAATCACAAACATATATTTTCAGGAAACATGAAATCATCAGTTAAAACGATAACCATACAAACAAATTAGTCCAAAAAAATAATTGCATGACTATGACAAAGCTACACCTCGTGAAATCTCAAAAAACGTTTTATGAAATGTTGATAAACCTCTTTAATCATGCAAAATTAGTTACGGTGGTATAAGAGGAATTCTTAATTGTCACTAAACTAAGACATTTAAAGATCAAACTAAGACATCAAACTCGTTAACGATCATTAGTTCGTCCATCGGTTTAGACTAAACACCGAAGTTAATGGTGCTGAACCGTTCTCCAAGACCGTCGACTAGTGCATCTTAAATATTTCAGTTGGACTAAGTTAACATTGACCTTCGTGCACTTCCTCGCTGTGAATGTATATGCTTAGTATTGGAAAAGCGACTTTTTCACAAACCAAATAAAAGATTGCAACGAGAACTTTTTTTTTTCTGCAATAGGAAAACACTTAAAACCAGTTAATTGGTGAGGATTCCTGTGTTATATACGACCAAAGAACGGTGCATGTTTCGTGTCTCGAAAAACATTTTTTAGTGAACAACAAGTTGGGAAACAGTGTTTCAAACATTTATAAGGAAACATTTGGAAACATTTTAAGAGAAACTTGTAAGAAACAAAAAATAGCGTGTCAGGATATTGAGGAGACAAAAAAATTGCTTTTCTTCACATAGAATAAAATTTGGAAAAATTTTTGGAATTTGGAAATTTCGAATAATTTGGATTGAAAACGTCTGTTGGAAGATGAGTCAAGACGAGACACGATGATTGGGCCTGTTAGTGCGACGATTCGTCAGGTGAGGTTGATACCTCTGAAGTTTCTTCAACGTAGGTGATGTTGGTTTTGACCCCGAGCGGCCACACGACGTGCAGCTGATCTTTGTTCAGCTGAAGTAAGAATACGATCAATACGAATAAGGCATTGAACATCAAAAATGCGAAGACGCCTTTGTTTCTTAACTCAACCAAATCTGCTGCGATCCTGGCCTGTTGGGATTTAAAAAGATTAGTCGAGTAGTTTTAATCTCCGTTGGTGACTTCGTAGGACCTGTCCGTTCACTGGTACATTTTCGTTTCATCAAACCAATTACATTCTGTTATTTGACAGATACATGTTTTTTTGATTATATACAATTTTTTTACATAAATTTCAAGCTGGACAAGTACAATTTGGTCACCAGCGGAGTGCTGATTACCTCTTGGGAACTTTCGTCATAGGTGATGTTGGTCTTGATACCGAATGGCCACTTAATATGCAACAAGTCTTTGTTAAGTTGCATCAAAAATACAATCAGCACGAAGAGGGCGTTGATCATAAAGAATGCAAACACGCTCTGATCTCTCAGGTCCTTGAGATCTTTAGCAATACGAGCCTAAAGTTCAATTAAAAAAGGTCATTAAACTTTCAATCAAACAAAAGATGAAACAAAAATGTAACAAAAATGTAACAAAATAGATATAAAAATAATTTCATTTTTAGAACGTTAATTTATATAATTTAGAACTTCACAAATTACGATTTTTTTAAGTTATTTTTTTAAGAAGTAGTTGGGAGGTCATTAGGTCGCAAAACCTTTTTCATCTCTTGCGAGGTTACCACAAACCTTTTCCGCCTTGTCTTCGTCGATAGGATAAAGATACTTTTCAATTAAGTCAGACCAGAAGAGGTCTTCATGTTCAGGGATGGTTTCAATTTTGCCTTTCTTTAAAGCCTCGTCATGAATCCAGAGAGGTGACAAGTAATTTCGCGGTTGATTTGCAGTGCTGCTGTTGCTGTCCACTGTTTCAGTTTCGCTTTCGTCATTACGTGTACCTTCTTCTCCTATTGCATCCAGATGATCTGCAGTTTTCGATCCAACCGATGACACTCGTTTTCGTTGCACATGTTCATGAGGATCAATATGTCTGCAAATCAGACATTTTAATAAATTTTCGTTTCAAATGGTTGAATTATTTTTAAAGCAATGTTTTCAAATTAAAATTAATGTATCGCACTTTTCAATATTTTCTAATCGTTTTCCAAGTTGTTCCAAAGACTCCGCTATTGCCACCAGTTCCTGCTTTTCATCAGACGGTTTACCGTGAGTGCACAGCATACATTTAAAAAGACCAGCGAGAGAAATTTCAATAGATCCTTGGTCATCGTCGTTGGTACCTGCGCCGCTTTGCAAAAATCCAAGCAGAGACTTCTGTTTTGCTTTCCGTTTGGCTTCTTCGGCTTCCTTTTTCTCCAGTTCCAATTCCTAAAAACATTAAATTTAAATTGAAAACTTTTTGTTCAAGAAGTTGAAGAAAGAACAATGTATGTGTTATAAATCTTTTTGATTTGTCATTTTAAATTGTTACCAAAAGTTAGCATCCTTCACCAGTCCCAAATTATATTGACTGAAGAAAAAACAATCCGACAAACCTTTTTCGTTTTTTTAACTTGGACCTCGCGTGTACCCCAAGTGACGATATTCAAATTAATGATAGAATAAAGGATCAATAAAAGGTACATGGAAGGAATCGAGAGCAGGTAAATTATACCAGGGACGATGCACCAAAATTCTTGCGGATGGAGACACGCCGCTATGAAGAAGGAACTTGATAACGATATCAAGAATATCGCTGATGGTGAACCGACACCGTCCTCTCCCAACTGGAGAGCGGTACCAACTATCACTGCCATCATAATCATCGCATAAACCGTTGATAATATTTGAGCACACAGTAACTGAAAATCAAGCACAATTTTTAATTATTTCTCTTTTACTACAAAATCACTCTTTCAGTCAAACTTCTAACTTGAAGTTGATTTGAAATAACTGTAATTAACCAAAACATTTACCTGTATATTAGATTTACAAGTGAAGCAAATAAGCATGAAAAGTAGAATTGGAATGATATTGTAGTAGAAACTTGTCCAGTTATCGATTTTAAAGGCAGCCACGAAAGCTCCCACTAACATAAGGAAAATTGTTCCAGGACCCAGGATGGTGCCTCCCATGAGAAGACTCTGATAGAAGATGTAGGGCATGGAAATGTTATCATTGATCTTGATAGTTCGTTTGGCGTCGGACAGAAGGTCGAGAATGTTCGCGATGGTGGAGGGAACCCATCTTCGTCTCTGGTTGTAAAACTCATTGAAACCCTCCGGGGCATGGGTGTAGGCATCACTTGCAGCAGAGTACTCCACTCTGTACCCTCTCTGCAGAAGCAACGTGCAAAGCCATCTATCTTCTCCCTGATCGTATTGGACATAATGTCTGGCTTCGTCGGATCTGGTTGTGTATTTTTTCATCACGTTGTCATCCATCAGAGCTTTTCCTCTGAAGAGAGAGAAGCACCCTGGACTACAAAGCACACAACCAATCATATGTTCTGTAGCTTTTTGCAACCAATGACCAATCGCATACTCGAACATCTGATACCAAACCATGGGACCTGGAGAAGAATAAAAAAATGTTTGAATTGAAGGTAATACAACAAAGATTTGAGTAAACTCTAGAAGTTTCAAGTTACCAGATCCAACTGGATGGATTCTACCACACGCAGCTCCAAGATTTTTATTCTTCTTCATGAGATCAACTAAAAGCTTCACAGCTGAAGGTTGAAAATCAATGTCTCCGTCCAGAGTCAAGAGGTAGGTATTCTCAGCAATAATTTCCTTTCGATCGACACTATATTGCTGTTCCATCAACCGGTGTCCCAGCAAATAGTACATGTACATCACCTGGCTCCAACGTTTCCTGTGACGGATCTTGCTTTTGTCCTTGAGATGAGCGATCATCTTCGTTTTTCCAGGAAGAATCCAAACCAGACGTCCGCCATAAGGTGTTATGTACTTCTTAGGAGCCCTTACGTGCATCCTGGTTTGGTGGACGTCCGAAGCCGCCTCATCCAACGTTCCGACCAGGAGTTTGACGAATCTGTTCACCTGCAATTCGTTTTCGTCTATGTCGGAAAGTTCGAAGGCGTCGTCGAAGAAAATGTGAGCTAAAAAAATGAAGCACGATAAAAATGTAACACTACTGACGTTATCAACTTGTCATTTGTATGACTAATCAAAAGAACATTTACTTTCGAATTCATAGTAGTCCGGATCGACGACCTTGAGATACTTCTGAGCAACTCTTCTGGCACACTGATCTTCGTCCAGCCGTAAGATACTCTTCAAAAATTCAATCATCTCCTCTTTATTTTCGTGCCACATGGTTGCGCATGCAAAAATTCTTGTTACATGGTCGGAACTTTTGATAGAAGTCGGAGGAGTGTTGGTACCATCAGTCTGTTCATAGATCGTTTCGTAATCGCCGTCGCCCTTCTCCTTTTCTATGTCAACCAGATCCTAAATCAATGCAACATTTTTTATTTCATTAGTCAAACTTTTCATTTCTAAATATACAATTTTATTTTATTTTCTAATGTATTTAGTGTAGATGAACATTGTACCTCCACTTTGACCTCAGGTTGATCGTCCCTTCTCCTATTCAATCCTAATGACTGATCAATGAGCAACGAATCGTACATTGGCATCACATACAATTTCTCTGTAGAGGCCAGTCTTTCACATTTGGGTGTCCAGATGTGTAAAGTGGTCCATGTCTGGGACAATAGCCAGAGCAACCAGACCCATGCATACTGTTTTGAAATAAAATTGTTCAGAAAGTTCTGAGGTGGCGGTTCAAAAAACAAGTAATCCGGAAGTGTCCCATGAAAGAAACAAGGATCCTCGCTTCTCAGACCACTTGCTGCAATCAACAATGATATCGACAGAGGGATCGTGAGATTTACAGGAAAAGCATAGCTGAACCCTTGAATCATGATTTTACAAGCAAATTTTCCTGTAAAACAAAAATAAACAAATATTAATATACAGTATATAAAATAATAATGAATGAAATAAAAGAACAAGTCAAATAGAAAGAACTCAAATGAAAGAACGATCAAATTTTTGCGCAATGAAAAATCGTACCGAAGATATAAGCAAAGTAGGCTGCCAAAATTTGTATGAGCAACACGTATACGGGCGTGCTAAAGTCCGCAGGCACCGTTTCCGTTTCGCCATTCGGCAGGATGTCGGCCAGGTCTGTGATCGTTCCGCTGGCAGTAGGTCTGATGCCCTGGACAGTTATCTTGTGTTCGCCAAAAGCCGTGCTGAACATCGAAAATAAATGGCTGACGGTTTGACCACGTGCATTCAAAATAAACAGCGACGAGATGAAAAAACATATGATCTTCCACACGGAGATGAACATATAGGTGAAGTACCGAGTCAGTCTGAGATCTTTCTTCACTCTTCCTAACATTTTCACTAGTTCTAAGGAAAAAAAAAAGAGAAATCAGATCAGTAAAAGAGCGAGCGTTCAACTCAACTAATTACAATAATCATTTTTTTTTTTTTCAGGAATTCCACTAACTTATCGGACTCTGCATTGAGACATAATTCTCCCACCAACCGCAGGAGACTAAGATCAGAGTCGGTGGGATGAGCCACAGCACCGGTCGGTTCCGTTCTAAAAGTGGAAACAGGACGAATCCTGTTGCCTGGGCAATTAGAGCCGCCAGGTCTACTAGGACTAGGACACATCTTTTCTCGTCCTTGATCTTGTTCCGTGAAAGTAGTCCTAAAAAACAAAGACAAATTAACGAATCTTAGCTATAATCACAACTAGTTATTAATTTTCTCTAAAACTATTGACATCTTGTTTTTTTTTCTTTTTTGAATACTTTAAATTTTATAATTGTTCGTCTCCGTACCAAGCAAACAGGGAACGAAACAAACGCAGTTAGTGATCATGGCGCCTTTGACAACGTCTAGCTCCGGCAGGATGACGAGGAACATCAAAGCAAGGCCGACCACATGGAAGGTCTCCATGACGAAGACGAGGAAAAAGTGGGACGATTGGGGCTTCTTCCATGACTTGAAGACGCACATCCGCACGCTGCGAAAGAGGGTGCCGAGCTCTGGCACCGCAAAGGCTATCATGATACACCATATCCATGCTATCTGTTCCTCTTCCGGAATCGAGACCACGAACTGTTTAGCGCGACCTGAAAATCAACCAGGCGATTAAACAAAATGATCTCACGAGAGCTTTCTCCTTCGGCCGATTCTGCACGGCCGTTCTTGTCATAATGACAAAGTGCAGGGCAGCTGCAATCTGGCGCGACTTGCCTAATTGTTTGTTGCAATAGGGTATTGTTCGATCAGACTTGAGCTGTGACGTCATAAACAGTATCGTTCCTTTGGAGACCGCGCCGCACCCAAGGACGATGACAAAGACTAGTAGGTACACGAAGACTTTTGTGATTTGAACGGTCACCTCCAAGCACTTCTGGTTGGCCATAGATCCCGAGTCGATCTTTGGCGGCGGGTCCCGAAACACGTCCCATCCTTTCGTCTCGACAGATTGCTGACGGCTCTCCCTATAAATCAAGGGAATATAAAATCTTTGATCAATAATTTGATCGTCTTTTGATTTAAATCATTTGAAAATAATAAAACTGAATACTCATTGAATGAAACTATTATTTGAAAATTTTTTGTTGAAACAATTCAATTCTTATCTGAATGACAAATCTCTTTGCCAATTTCAATATATAAATTGCGTCGCTCGTTCGAGAGATATGGAAAAATAAAAAGGAAGAAAAATGTAGAACAATACAATGGTTATTATTTGAGACATCGTGCAGCTCAAATCGAATGCGTTAAAGAGTAAAAGTGACGCTTGTAACGACATGCCACGCTGAGTGCGTTGATAGAGGCCGCGGTTACGCAACAGAAATGAAAGCACCGACCTATTTTTGTAGTCCGAATAATAGCACAGATTTGGTCCTTTCTACCGGTGAAAGGACCTTTGTGTTACCGATTTAACACTCGTAACAATCGTTATCGACTTTATCACGCTCAGGGTAACAATTAATTTGAACACGGTTTTTTTTATTCAGGCTCTCCTTCTAAGGGACGACTATTTCATCTATTTTTTTCCTTTGATCAGATAGGCTTTGTTCGTATCCTAGAATGTGCCTGCCAATATGGCCATACTTCGGAGCAGGTGACACATTTGCATCCACTTTTTTTTTCGATTAAAAAATAAACGATCACTTTCACTCTGTAGGTTTTATGGAAACAATTTGGATTGACACAAATTTAAAACTTTGATAAAAACTTCCTATTTGAAATTTATTTCATTGATAATTTAAATTTAAAAAAAGTAATTATGATTGATTAATTATATATTTTTTTTTGAATTTTTTTTTGACTTTTTATTTTATACATTTGTAACAACACTCAAACAAAAGTCTTTTTTCGAAATTAATTATTATCTTGTATTAGTATATGATACAATTATTTTTACACTTCAAATTATAAAAAATTTCTATTAATTTTGATATAAGATACCAAAATACCATAAATAATAATTAATTTGGACAAAAATGTTATTTTTTGTTAACGAAAGATATCAATTAGTTATTATAGGGATAATTGTGTGGCTTTCAATAATAAAGAGGAAAATGTTTTTTTTTATAATATTTTTTGATCATAGCGGATCTCACAAATAATTTAATTTTTCATTATTACACAAAATATGGTATATGAAATGAAAGTATTAATATCAAAATGAAAAATTAAAAAATTTGACTAGTTATAATTGAAAAATAAAAAAAGCTGGTTAATATCGAAAGCTACAAAACTCATGATGGTGAACACCAAATCTTTTATCAGAAAAAATTTATACTTCTATCTTACCAAAATTCTTGTATCTTGTTATACATGTGTATATTCTTTGATGACATTTGATGACATAAGGGGTGTTTTTAGGTGGCTTCCACTCACGAATATCCCGGTATCCACCCACGATATACAAAACCAAAGTTTTTTAACATTTCTAATAATGACTGTTTATATCACATATCTGTTTTTTTGAATGATGAGCTATTGAATATTCATTTTTCTTATCTCCCACGCGTCACCTACACTACTCCCACTCTTTTCCCACGCACTTATAAAAAAAAGACAAATTGATCACAAACTGATTAAAACTTTGTGAACTCATTCAAGTTCAATGACAGTAAATTTTAGTGCTGCTGCTTAGTAGTAATGTCTCCCACAAGTTCTCCCAGCAATTCATAGATATTGTTCCAAAAATGACCATAAGGTTTTACAATTAATTTTTGAGTTTAGGTGTTTATAAATAGTTTTTTCCAGGGTAACTCGCACTCACGCACGTCCGAAAATCGTTCAACTGATCGACAATTGATACAAACATTATGGAGACACGTAAGTCTGATAACATTATATTGTGGTGGTATCTGCAGAGGGGAGGGGGGTATGTCCCACAAACCGCCTCCACAATTTACAATAATTATTTTTTATTTAAAATTCATTTGAATTTTACTGAAAAAAAGGAAAACAACGGAAAAATATGTCTCTTCCAGAAAAAAAGACGATAAAAAGACAATCACAAATAAATAAATCAAATTTATCAATCACGCGATGAACGTCCGTTCATCATTAGAAAAACATTAAGTCAAAAGACAACAACTTCATTAACGTAGTAGAAATTTGGAGATTAAGGATTAGATCAATTTTCAATGATACGAAAACAACTGAATGATATGCACTGCTACGATATATAAAAAGCTATCATATAACACAGTGACAAATTAAGATGCACGAAAGATCATTAGATCTAAACATAAAATTAAGATTAGAAAAGTATGTTGGGTCCAACAACTGTAATTTAACTTTATCATAAACAAATTGAATTTTTTTTTTTTTGATTTTCAGAAGTCAATAGTTGTTGTTGTTAATAATTGAAGTTATTGAATCAATGATAAAATTTTATTTTTCTTGTCTTAGTAGGTTAAGTTGGAAAAAAGTTCCGTAAAACTTTGACTTCTTCAATTTTGATTTTTTTCTCTTTTCATATCTACATTTTTTTTTACTTTTGTTTTCGGTAAAAAAATGTACAGCTTGACTTGATCCACGTTGAAAAATGATTTATCTTTTGAAAGGAGGGGAAAAAAAGCAAAAATGATTGATTTGTTTACCTTCCCTCATACTCGTGCGAGTGAGGAGAACTGCCATCGTCCGAGAATTCATCTAGCCCTGCGTTGACTCCGACTCCTGGCACTATTCCATTTTGCTGACCTTTTGACATTGTACCGCACAACAGCCCTGCAAAACCAATTGTGCAAAATGAAGTTTAAAAGATAGTAAAGTGACTTGCTCAATGAGCATGA
The DNA here is from genome assembly GCA_030523145.1 of Trissolcus brochymenae. NCBI lineage: Eukaryota > Metazoa > Arthropoda > Insecta > Hymenoptera > Scelionidae > Trissolcus > Trissolcus brochymenae. The sequence continues at coordinate 160,504 of JAQQRF010000093.1, forward strand.
GTTACGACCGGCAGTGAACAAATAAACGCGGATACAACCGAAAAAAAAGAAAAAGAAAAACAGCGCATAAAACCTGCCATAAATTCAAAGACCGATTACAAAGACTGATCTGCAACCAGGCAGATCGACTCTACTATAAAAAAAGGCGTCTTTTTTTTCTTTCTTTCTTTCTTTCCTCACTCGCATTCCTGCGGTCGAAAAATTTGCGTAAACGTTACTTTTTATAGCGACGAGAAAAAGGTTGTCTTAATTTTATCACCTGAAGGTGAATGACACTTTTAAAATTCGTCCGGTGCATCTCCCGGGGGACCCATAAAAGGCGCAGGTTCGTTAGTGTATTTTTAGCATACAAATCGTCATCCCCGGATTTGCTCAACTTTCAGAAGTAAAAAAAAAGGAAACCGAATTATAAAAAAATGTTTCTTTCTCAGGTGAAAGAATAAAAAGCAGCGATTGAAAATGGTATTCGAATTCCGATGCTTTCTAATTGGCCTTCGTGTGTAGGATAATTAAAAAATGATACCTTCCCGGCAACTCGATCGGTTGCACAACCGGACACATTTTCGTTGCGAATTTATGTAACCGAAGAAGACCCGATAATTGTCCCGCTCGGTACCGTTACCGCGGATCATCGAGGGGGCTTCGATGAATCACTGCGAATCACGCAGGAATCCTAGTTCTTGCACTTGCCCAACGTCCTTTTGTTCCCTCCTCTATTCTAATTGGTTTTCCGCATCTCGGATTCTGCATGCATTATCATCTGTTTAGATTTTCAATTCAATTGCATTGGCCTAGAAATGTACGGCCGGGTACGAGAAGAAAGTTTTTTTTTTTACCATCGCGATGAAAAGTTTTGGAAACACTCGATCGAAACAAAAATATATTGTTCCAAATGTTGTTTTTCTTTCTTTTTCTTCAAGTAAATTTTGATCGCGGTAAGTGACAAGAATGAAGTAATTTGGTTTCACAATCAGACGGAGATTTCAATTTCTGTTGAAATCGGTAGCGATTTCGATTACTAAATTCAACCGTCTTGTATTCAATCCGGCCGAACGATTCGGATTGATAAAATCGGATCGCTGAATGCAATCGTTTGTACAATGCCTTGTCGCTTTAATCGCATCGACATCTCGACAAACGCAGGAAGCTGAGCGTAATTATATTATAAAAATTGTCCTTAATCGAATTATCCGTTTTTTGTATTGCTTTCGCAAAAAATGAAGAAAAAAAAAGAAAACGTTTTATTACTTTGTCGTTTGTTCCTCACATTACAAATTTTAATTGTTATCATTAAATATTATTATAAATTATATATTTATTAAATACTTTCATGTAACTTTGTTCATTTTATTCGAGTTTAATTTGATTATTATCGTCCGGTAGTATCCAAAGTTGAGCATTAAGCTTGTATTTATAGCGGTGAGAAAGTGATAATTACAAAAGTTTAAAATCGATGAAATAAAGATCGGTTGAAAATCAAGCTTAGTGTTTCATGGTGCATTGACTTTTTTTGCGACCCCTCGACCCACCCACCTCCCCTTTCCCCTCTACCCTTGCCAATCGTATTTTTGTTTACAAGATCCGGGGTTTCTGGTTCCTGGACTCGGAAAGTGAAAGGAACGCGTGTCACATCCAGATAACGTAGCAAGGTCGTCCACTGTCGGTTGCCGCCCTCACCGCTCTCGGCTCTTTCATTCTTTTTTTGCATCACTTACATTACATTCTTATAGATCCCTCAGGCGGATAAGCACGCATTTGTCTGCCTTTTGAAATCATTTTTTGTCTTGAGATCTTCGTTTCTCGTTTCTTGCCTTTCGTTCATTATGTGACAATATTAGCTCGAATTTATCCTCGACTTGTTATCCTCCGTGCGAAATCCCTAAGAGCTCTCGCTTAAAGGTCAATAATGAAAGGCAAAGAAGGACAATTATGTCCGAGAGAAAATATACTCCTGCTCGACATTTTTTATCCTTAATCCCCTCCCCTTATTTATGAACTTGTTTCTATTTATCGTTATCGCTGTTTCAGGCACGAAATTCGAACATTAAAGGTCGAAAGGGCAGACGAAAAATGTTATCGCAGTTAAAAAAAAGGGAATTTAAATATTTCATCTGATTTGTGCTTGATTGAATCTCGTTTTTGTTTCTTATTTGTATCCTCTTTTATTAGTTTTAAACGCTTTCATTTTTACTTGGTTTCTTTCTTTTTTATTAGTATGTAAAAGGATGCGGGGCTTAATCTAAGAGGTGGATAAAGATTGCGGAATCTGAAAAGAAAGTGCAAGAGGAGTAGAAGGAATCCGAAGACCGGCAAATTTTGGTCGAAAAAAATGACAGGAACGAATATAACGGCCAATCGTACAAGCCAGGAGGAATGCAAACGTCCCATGACGTTGCCTTGTTAAGGACATTGTCCTGCACCAATGTCTCTCGACCTTAACAGTTCAGCCACGACCATCGCGGGTGGCGCATCACCGTTCGACATCGAAGACCTTTCTTTATTTTATCTTTCCCGCTCTTCTTTATGTACGATTCAGTTAGCACGTTCGGTTGTGACAATACTTCAACCGTTCTTGTTTTTTTCATTTCTTTTTTTTTTTTTTTTTTTTTTGCAAAACTATTACTTTCGATTCACAACTTTTTGTTTTTAAACTTTACATTGTTCAAACATTTGAATCCCTAGAAAATCTGTTTCCTTAATTGATTTTGTATTATTTGTTTTTTTTTTTTTTCAGAAACTTGTTACTACTTTGTTTTTTATTATTTGTGATTTTAAAATTGGAATTTGAAATTTAATTTCTTCGATAGAAGTATCATAGCGGAAATGAGATCATTATAATTTCTTTGAACCTGAAGAGTTGAAGTGTTTCCATTGCTTTTCAGAACATTCAAAAGAAAACTTTTCAAGTCCCATTTTGGCATGCCAGGCTGGTTGTACGCACGTGCGTAGAGCATTAAAATATGTACAAGCGGAAATTTTTTTATTCCAAACCTTCTTTACGAGAAGCTGCAATTTATGTGACATGCAATGTTATACAGTATTACTCAAGCTTGAAGTAATCAATCAGTGAATTTTTGTTTCAAAATTTAATTTAGAAGTACAATTTTGTGTGATAATGCAATTAAAATTTCTTTGTATTTGAGATCAGAAGAGTGGGATGAAGAAGAAAAAAAAATTGTAAATCCGGGTGAAAAGTTGAAAAAAGAACTGCATTGCAATCGAGCATACCCGTCTGAGACAAAAGGATCTGGTCAGGGAAAGGAGCAAAAACCCAAGCACGACCTTGCGGAAATCCAGTTAGTCATTAAAGTGATAATTTAAATATAAAAGGGCGGCGCAAGGACGTTTGGAGGGAAAACTATGCGACGCCGATCGCTCAATTAATAAAAATGCTCAAACTATTCGGGGCCTGGGCATGATGATGGAAACAGGTTTTATTGTTCGAATCGACGAAAACATAAAAGACCTAATAATTTTTGATGTATCATTTTCTAAAATTTCATTCTCGGTTGAAATTTCAAACCGATCAAATATTACTTTCATCGACTCAATTTTTTTCGTTTATTGTAAGACAGAAAAAAAATTGGAATTTCATTGTTACAGATTCAATGTTAAGGAGGAGAAAAAAAAGTGGATAAGTGCAAGTTATTAAAGACTTTCACAAATTCGTTGTCGAGGCAAGGAAATGGTAATGTATGTATAGACACATGGATACATAGGAATGACATACTTTTACACTTGATCCATGCGGGTTTCATTTTTTCCCAATACTTTCATTTCAATCTTCAAATTTTCGCTTAATTAGAAATTGATTAATGCAGGAGATACAAATTCAATCATGATAAAGCAGTTGAATTGAGAAATATGGTGTTTAACACTCTGAGAGAATGATTTTTTTAGTTGTCTCGGTCGCCAAGGATGAAACATTTTACAAGAATTTAAAAAAAAAAGGAAAGTGATAATTCAGACGAGAAAAACCAGATGAGTAATATAAAATTAACAAAAGGTCAAAGAATTTCTGAATCGATATGTGAATATAAATGAGGAAATCAGTTGAATGCAACGAAAGGGTTGAACATTTCATGAATGACGTTTCTTAATATAATTTCTGGCTTCATTAAAATCAAGGCTAAAATAATCATCCTTTGCGAACGAAGAAAAAGTGTAATAACGTCAAATAAATCTCCCAGGATCTGAGTGGCTTCTTCTTTTATCAACATTCTCGTATCGATCAATTATTTTAATCTCACTTTTTTGATTACAAAAACTAATTTTTTCCTCTGCCTTTATTTTATTTATTGTTTATTGGTTGTTCTTTATTTTTTTGTTACAAGTTTTTGTGCGGCCTTTCACAGCGAACGTGAACAAAATCATTTCTGCAATTGAACGACCATTTTTGCTGATTAATTTCATGGAATAATTGTGCAATTGTGTTGTTCATCAAGTCTGATGTTACTCTACTTTTCTTCACTTTTTTTTTCATTTTCTCACGCCTCACAACTAACTTGCAGACGGCGTTGCGTCTAACGGTGAAATCAACGGTGATCAAACGGTTCTCGAAATCTTTTATATGTCGCGACATATTTGTTTAAACAGCTCACTCGTGTTTTCACTATAATTTTAAATATGCATTCATCCGCAAGTTATTTTTTTAACAAAATTGTAATTTAATTTTTTGTTGCTCTCGGAATTTCGAGAAGAAAGTGAGTATGATAAAAAAAAGGTCGTTTTAAAAATGAATTTTTTATCAAAACAGAAAATAATTGAATTCAAAGTTTGAATTCAAAATATTTGGTTTCCGAAAAATGAAGAGAGGGAGCAACAATTTAGACATTAACTTAAAATAACAGACGTTGTACTTAACAGTGATAATGACCTTTTTCTTACTTTTCTCAGACGAAAGATGAAAGGATATCTGGGTGTTTCGTAATGTAATAAATCAGAAGGGATAGGGAAAATCGTAAACCCCTCGTATTTGTGATTGGAATTGCACAACACCAGACGAGCAACGGTACCGCATGGAAATACGTGTTTTGATGTTTCCATAAACCTGCAAAGCTCTACGGAACTCCGGTAGGCCGTAAACTCGGTGGACGACAAAAAGGAAAACCAGAAATTGACAAATGTTCGAGTGTTGGTTCCCCGGCAGATGATTCGGGTCGTTTGTTTTCTCTGATTTACATTTACAAATGTTTTGTTCGCACTTTCCTTTTTTTACCAACATTTTTATTAATTATCAAATTAATTAAAATCGTTAATCAATGATGAAGTGAATGGGGAAAAAATTTGATTAATTAAAAAAAATGTAATAAAAACAAATTGGTTTCTGTTTGTATTTAATGTGAATGAATAATAAATTTTTTCGCAAGATTGCAGATGTTTGTTATTAAAATTAAAATCATTTAATTAAGATGAATTTATTGTTTTTTAATTCAACAATGAGTTTTTTTTATTGTTTCCAGTTCGATGACTAGCTCGAGATGACATTTGACCAGATTAAGAGACACGAAAAAACAGAATCAAAAAGTTGTAAAAATACAGGTGGCGTCATAGAAGATGAATGGAACCCGCGGACAAGTTTCTGAAGTAACAGAATATGGCGAAGCGATTTTTTTTTACTCTTTTTGACTGACGATGCAGTCAAAATATAGAATCCAAAAGATGGAATCAGAGAAGGAATTAATTTCAAACTTGATGCGCGCATTTGAGATATTTTGGGGAAAAAATAGTGAGGTGTATATTCAAATCTGTCGGTTATTTATTGAATTGATAAAAAAGATGAATTTATGAGCGAAATAGTTTGACTTCATGAAATTCATTCCTTGTTTGGTCCAAACAAGATTTTTTGTCAGTTTTTTGTTGAATCGTTATGCTTTTCTTTTTCCGGCAATAAATCTGATTATAATTTAAACGCTCCGACGAGAAATTATTGTTGTGAGAAAAAAATTATCGGAAATACTTTAATACTAATTATTCGAATCATCAATTTTTTAATTTGCAGATTTGATTAGGATTTTAATTGATGGCTTAATTAAAATCCCATTACTTTTATTTGTCGTGCAGTTTTGTTTCACAATGAAACACATGCACTTTAATTCATCGGTTTCATTTTCTAGATCAAAATTGTTGTTTTTAGTATTTAATTTTTTCGGTTAATTTATTTGTCAGATTGATAATAAAATTTTCTGTGAATTTGTGATAAGATTTTCCAACAAATAATGATGACAACAAATTGAACCTTAAACTCTTCATCAACCTACGAAAAATATTCTTCGAGCAACCCATATAATAAGCATATTTGAAACTCTCGTCTGCTTATTTTTGTATTTTAATTTCTATATCATTAGTATTTAAGTCTTTCACTTTCTTACAGCCTAAAAGTAGTATCATTCAAATATCACAACTTAAAAAGAGTCGGATCTAACCTGGAATTCCACTCATTTTTTGTATTAACATAAAAAAAATCGTCCATAACAAACTCATTTTTCAAACTCTTACCATTTGAAAGAAGTTTTTACCTCGAACAACTTTTTTACGCCTTTTTCAAAGTGACTTCAATGACAGAACAGGCCATGATTGAAAAATACAATTTTTGCATAATTAAAATTTGTTATGAAAAAAAATTATTGTTTGCAATATTTTGATTGACATGCAAATTTCAGTCGAAAGAAAAAAATGATCTACAAATATTAATAACAAAAAAAGGAATACAAAAAATTTTTTGTTAATTCAAGAATTATGATTTGCAGATGAATAATCGGAGCATGCTTTTGGCTTAAGTGTCCACTCACCAGCTGTTCCAAAGTGCTTGTCAGCGTGCCTGTCAAACGCTACCGGAAGGAGAAGTTGAATCCCTGAGGGCGCGACATTTGGGACTTGTGAAATCCCAAAATCAAAAAGGTGGACGGCTGAATGCGAAAAAAAAAGTTCGACTGGTTGGAGACACACACGCTTCACAGGACGAGTGACTTCTGGAGAACAGTCGGCGAGGTGAAAGCCGAGGAGACTGGCTAGGCGGGTTGCAAGAACGATCCGCGCCAGCCGGGGCAACGTAAGATCCCCCCCTGTTTATTTCGTTTCCTCTGACTCTTTATTCGTTACTTTCACGACAACGGTTTTACCGAACGAGACACACGATGAGAGAAGGGCCAAGAGGGACACCACTTTTTGATACCGTAGCCCGTTCTTCCACCACTGAAGGAAGAAATTAATTAAGGAACACTGCATTTTTGTCCCTTTTAGCATTCAAGTGATGCAAATAAAATCCATCAAATCAAAAGTTCCGATGTAAGAGCAAACTTTTTGTTTTTTATTCCAAAAATTGTTTTGTCAGGCAAAATAAAGATCTGTCTTTCGTTCAGAGAAGTACTAATTTAGTGGTCTGTGATAAATTACAATTCATTGATCTCTGTTATCAAAAATGCCATAAATCAATCGAAGAATGGGATGAACAAAAAAAGAGATAGAAATATTGGCAAGTTTAAAGCATGGAACAGAAGACAGCAACAAATGAGTTTCTCTTTGATCCAAAGACGTAAAAAAATTATTTGCAAATCAAGAGAAAATTGTTTTGGCTAAAAGGTACAACTTCATCTGCTGCAAAAAGTTTCATCTGAGATAAAAATTTATGACTAAATTCATTGAAGAAAAACGTCTTTGAATAAGATGAAATTGGTTTACAATGTTCGTCGAATAACAAGATAGAACATTTTGTGTTTTGAATATTTTAATTTTATGGTCGAAGTAAACGTCCAGATCTGACTGAAAGTTTTATATAATCTTATATACATGAATGAGATACAAAAAAAACGTCGAGAAGAATCGTACACGTTTATATTATAGCCGAATTTCGCGCTCTTGTGACAGTTGCGAACCAGTGGAACTTTGGATAACAAATGTAATCACAAATGAAACAATTTTTTCAAGATGAATCTATAAATAAACAAATAAAAAGAAACAAATACAATAAATTTATTACTATAATTGATCAAATCGGTTGGAATAACGAAAATACAATTCGTGCTTTTGTGTTGCACTGAGTCAAGGCCATCGATAGGTGATAATTTGCACTTTGCACTCGGGGGATAAAAATTTCGGTAAATGCAACTGCAAGCACCGTTCCAGAGTCATAAATTAAGTCTCTTTGTCCTTTGGGACACCAATACCACAGTTCTGTTGACCGAAATTCTTTTACGAGCGCCAATGTGGCATTCAAAGGCGCGAATATCATTCTCCCGCATCAACAATGAACGCAATAGCAATGCGGCTCGGAAAAATAAATGACACCTAAATCAAATTTCGTAAGAACTTGGCTCTTTCATGATTTTACGAGCTAAATTTCGCGTAAACTCAAAGGCACAGATTAAAAATATAGAAATTCTATAAAAAGAACTTTAAAAGTTGTCATGATAAAAAAAATGAATCTAAATCATAGATTCGGAAGTTCTCGCTATAAAAAAATGTTCCACTGATTTTGTTTACATTCAGAAAAACATTTCAGATCGTTTATCACAATGATGAGATGAAAAGAAATTCTATACAAATCAGATTCTCAAAACCACCTAATGTTTATCCTTTGAGAGATTAAGCGTCTCCTCTCCTTCGTTGAGATACGGCTGGTGTTTCTTGGTCTGGCCAGCAGTCATATCCAAAATTCCACTACTCATTTTTTTCTCCTCGCTCGAAGTTGTCGGTACACTGGTAAGTTCCATCTCTCCCTTTTTCCTGTCGTTAAAATCTTCCGGTGTCTGGCTGGCGTTTTTAAAAAGGTCTTGCGCCGGTGCAGGTGACACGGAGGACGTAGTGGGAGCTCGGAATTGATTCTGAAGCATCTCCAGCGACGAATATTCTGGTCTCCTCTCAGGTTCTGGGATATCCGGAGCTTTTCCTCCCAAGGGCCCGAAGAGATTCGCAATGTTTCTCACATAGGCCGAGGAAGTTTCAGCGGCTTTCGTGAAGTCTCCCAAGGAAAACGCTGATAATTTAGCGATATCGGTTGAAGAGAAACTGGCAAGTTTACTGAGGTCAGGAAACTTTGCCATGTGCTGTGACAAGTGATCGGGCATCGGATACTCGCTAGGTCGCAGCTTATGGTCGATCAGAGACGAGGCTTTTGAGTAGTCAGTCGTTGGATAATCGTATTCAGACTTGCGGTAGGAAGAGAGTGGATCAGCACCCATCAGCAGGGACTGCTGCTTTGAGTTGACGTCAGCCACGACGTCTTTCAGTTGGTTCGTGTACTGCTTCGAGAGAGAAGACATCGATACCGGGGGCATCCCAGGTGCCAAGAAAACATTTCCCGTGTGCTGCAGCAGAGACTCTGACACCAGGGGAAAGTTCATTGACATAAATGGATCCGTTGTCACTGGATCTTCGGATCCTGGACATATCATCTCACGAATCAGATCCCAGTACGAACAATTTGAACGGTTTCTACCGGGAAGTTTTGAAGCCAGTGAGTTCTGAAAATAAAATAAAAAGTATTACTTCAAATTTGCCTGAGGCGAAAGTTGAATGCAGGTTTTGTAATTCTATTTGTTTACCTTCAGTCTTTCTAGGTAAGTAGTGTTGCCAGTTAAAGTAGCAGTGAAATCAATTTTTCCCTCGATCTTGTAATACTCAATACACTTTTTCTGCAAATGGGAACGAATAATTATTATTTATCAGCCTGTTCATGAAAATTGTTGACTATTGAATGGATAGAATTATTAAATGTAACGTACAATTTCATCAAATGCATCTTGAGAAATAAAATGATCCTGCGACAGCGTGAAACTTAAAAGCATTGGTCTTGGATACTCGTGTGGGCGATTATCCGGGGGAGGCATCGACCAGAAAATATTAAAATTGGACTCATAGCAGTTTCCGTCGATGTTGTAAGGCGCTGTAAAATTGATAATCAGTTATTCAATCCATATGATTTATATGTCCATATTATTCGATATGGATATTTTTTAACTTACAACAAATCAAACTGACGCAGGGAGTGTATCCGTTGTCACTCGTGCCCTTCATCTTGATTTGATAATCTAATTGGGCGTCGACATCGCGGAGTGATGGCGAAGCATGGGATCTCGGGTGAGAATGGTACCAGCCAACTAGGGTCATTCTTTTCCATTCCATGGTCTTGGCAATCTCAGATTCTACTGCGGCTGCTGCTGACCTGTCTTTTCCAGCATATCGACATGGAAATGCACCAAGTATGGATAAATCTAAAACAAAGTTACTAATCAATTAATTTAAACGTTTTTAATTTTTATCTTTTCATTTTGATCTCTTTGAGGATTTCAATTTTTAATTTTTAATTGTGATCTTGATTTACTTAAATATGTTTCACAAATTTATTTATTATTACTGTGAGTGTTGATATCCCAGTGCCCGCCGAGGTACCCACAAACTTCCTTCTCAGACAGATGACAATGTAGATCAACTAAAAGTGCAGCTGTCGACGAAATTGTGACCAAAAATGGCTGAATTTTGCCCAGAGTACTGAATGATGTTAGTTCGACCATGGTACTCATGTCCCTGAATACAAATGAGCAAACTCAGTGAGCAAAATGTTGTTATCAAAAGAGGTTTGATTTTATTTTTGGTAAACGAAAAAGTAAAACTTTTAGCGTTCATAAATAGATGTCTCTTACATGGCAGGACTTCTGATCCCCAAGTTGGCATGTTTGACAGGAACTCTGACATAATTTGTTGGAATATGCATGTAACTTTTTTCACGATTTTCTTCTGGCGTTGGCTCCGATACTTCCATCGCTTCCTTCGTCATTTTAATTAATCTAAAATTATAAAGATACATTTTTGAATAAAAAATTTGCAGTTTAAAAGAATAACAAATCATTCTGTTATTTTAGCTCTAAGATTGAACAAATAAACAACGTATGCGTTTAGTACAAAAACTGCAGTTTTTTTATTGAAAATAAATGCACACTCAATGCTGTTAATAATTGAATCTTGCATCTTGATTAAAATAAAGCAACAAATGAAAACAGTGACAAATTCTGGCCATGGAGTTACATTTACTTGGATAAAATTGTGTTGTTTATCACCGCCTAAACAAACTTCGAATCTACAGTCAAATGTCATCCGCTCCGGTGTGTTGACTGAGACTTCGCGTGAGTTTTAAAATATGCAAGAGCGTCTACACTGTTGGTGCATTTTTCAACCGATGCAAGCGCCGTGTGATAATTTACCGACCGAGCCAGGCGCGGACTCTCCCACACTTTTTTGACAGGTCGTCTCGAAAAATCAACAACTGTCAAAAATCGCCCCAAACAAATCCAAAAATGAACATTTCCAGAAACAATCAAAGATCATCTTTCTGTCCAAAAAATAAACAATTAAACTAAACAATTTCTTAACAACAAAATGTCTTAACAATTTTTCTCCAAGTACACAAAAACGTAATCCAAAAGCTTGTTTACTTTCCAAAATCCTAACCTCAAATTATCTGTGATGCACATTTTGTTTACATGTTTTGTTACGTGTTATGTTGAAACAAAAATGTTTGGTTTAAGTGAGGATTAAAAAATTTTCGAGGGCCCCGTTGCGTTACCAATTTTTTTCGTTCCTGAATTGGAGCGTGTCCGACCATCGCAGAGCGCATCAGTGCGGGTCGTGCGACTAGTACGAGTTGGTGCGATCGAGACTGCGCGCACCGTTCGATGAATTCAACGGCGAGCGTGTTTGTCGTCGCTGTCTCGTAGGTTTTGCCGCACCCGATCTCTCAAGTTGACTTTAAGGAGGTTCGTTTCTCTCGTCAAGCCTAGCCGGGTCGTCGCTGTGTGTGATCGAATTTCGGTGTTGTTTTTGCGGTGTAGCCATCTTCCCTCGGAGGGCTTGGCGAGTTCAATAATGAGGGACATGGCGGGCAAGATTTCCGAATTGAAGTTCGAGGCACCCCTCGCTCGTTTCGAGGACGAAGACACGGCCAGCATCAAAAATATGAACCTCCTCACAGGTTTGCATAGTTTGCATCTTTTCACTCACGTTGACAAGTTGACAGATCACGTAAACAGCTCAGCTAGACACTTGTCAAACTTTTGTTGTTGTTCTAATATTATGCGGTGAAGGTTGTTTTGTGAGAAAAAAAGCTCTTTTCATGACACAATAAAATAGTGATTTTTTTTTGTTTATCTTTGTATTGTTGTTTATAATAAAGAGTTGCATAACTGGTATGAAAATATTATTTAATAACGACAGTGAGAATCCAATTTGACAGTTCATTTGCAATGTCAAATTAGGCATTCCAGCATAGCAGGATATCTATTTGTGTACCAGTGAAAAAAAAAATGAGACTCATCTCGATTAGTCAGTGTCTCTGTTCACTTGTTAATGATTCAGTTGCAAGAGCGGATGTGTCAGATGGTAATCAACGATGGTTACATTTGGATTATTGATTTTGAAGCATTTGATTTGTTTTTGTTTAATTTGAAAACGATGAAATGGAATACAAAAGAACAATCACAACGAATGATCATCTGTCAAAATGTAAACAAATCTGTGTCCCCATCAAAATTAGACGTGACAGGTGCAAACAAACAGGATGCGCTGTAAAGAAATTGTTAGAACAACGCAAATCAGCCTGCCTAGTTTTTGTTTTGATTTATTTTTTTCTCCGGTGTCCCAATTTGAATTTGGAGCAAAATCTCTGCATTGACACAAAAACACTTTTTCACCCTCTCAACATCTTCTTCTACTTTTTTTTCATCTCGGTTGAATGGGTAATTTTCTCTAGACGATTTTCTTTTTTGTACAACAATCTTCTTTGATGACACAAAAAGTATTGCAACCGTTCATTAACAAGCCTCATAACGGCTTTATTGACACAGGCACTGAAAAACTGTTAACAACGTCCGTTCAGTTATTTTTCTCCAATTTCACTGCAAACATCACGCGCTTCATGTTTGGTAACGTGTGTCTGAAAGCATGCATTATCAATTGAAAAACGAAAGCCTCTCATTACAGTACACTCTGATTACACCAGTCAACATTTTTGTTTTGTTTTTTGTTCTTCGATTGGATTGCTCTCACGAAGATCCACTTATACATTCAATGTGCACCAATTCAAAAATAACATTTCCCATTATTCCAATTTTTTCAATTCCAAAAGAGAACCAACAAACAAACAAACAAAACCAGCAACAGAAAAGCAAGTTATAAAAGTTATAAATAAAAAGCAAAGTTTGAAAAGTTGTTTATAAATTTCAACCGAGAGAAATCAAGATGAAAGTTGTTTAATATTGAGGGTTCGCTTACATTTTTCTTGACCTTTTTATTTGTATTTTACCAATTGTTAATCAACTGTTTTTTTTATTTTGATTGCAGAGCAACTGTTGGATGTGAATATTGAGGCCAGTTTTGAAGAGAATTGTAACATAACGGCGCCGCCAAAAACCGACGAGATTGGCACTGACATCCTGCAGGAGGGAACCTTCAGCCCGTTCAGCGGTAGCCTGGAGGATCTGGTCAACACCTTCGATGAGAAAATTACTTCCTGCTTTCGAGATTATGGTACTGACGTCGAGTCCCTCGCGCCTGTACAAGTGCGCACGCAAGAAGAAATCATGAACGAATGCCAGTACGTATTCACGATTTTGCCCTCAAACCAAGATGCAATTTCAAGGTCATTTTGCACACTTGAGGTGTAAAGAAAAATGTAAAATGAAGAAATGAGAGAAAAAAAAGCCATCTGGTTGAAAATTATATTGCGAAGTTGTGAAAATGTATAAAACTACGATAAATTTCCTAGTATCTGAAATCAATTATCAGTTCGGTCATGCGACGTCGAGTTATTTTTGCTTGCAATACATATTGACAGGCGGAATCCTCTGTCGTAGGATAAAATACAAGAGAGAAATTTTACACCTCTAAAAAATCCAAAGCTGAATTGCAAATTTTGTTGAAATAAAAGTTAACATTTTTTGTTTGTTGTCGAGAAATGTGTTGTTGCATAAACAAAACGTTACGTGAGAGTATGGAAATTTCGTAAACTTATAATAAATCGCGAGATAATCAATTTGTCAACATCACTTGAAGTGTGACACTAAGTGTCCGATATCTGAAAGACTTCTTTGAAGTCATCACAGAAAAGCGATTGATAGTTCGTATCGCGAAGTTCAAAAAGTTTGCATCAGCTTCAGAGATGCCCAAATGACAGTCATCTGACATTAAATTTATTATCCGTCCAATGTTTTCCAGTTTGCATTTTTTTCGCCGCTCATGTTCTGCCAAACAGAACTCCGGGGCACCGCAATTGCATAACTTGTACAATTTATGTAATCGAGAAAGGGAACAGTTTCTTCGCTCATACTCAATTATACCAAATAAAGTTGCAACCTTTAAAAACCGGTCAATAATGAAAAAATTTGATCTTCAGATTTTATGATTTTGAAATTGAACTCAAACATATTTTTTTTGTTTCAATTCAGTGTCGTAGGTTTAATACCGACTTCAAGTGCCGACAAAAAGTCTCCATTGATGTTTCCTTGCGGCGTGACTTTCTCCAGATCCGTATCATATAAGGAAATTTATTTGTCCAATTTACGCAATGTCGATCGATCGTGGGAGTCGGAGCAATTATTTCACTAATACTTATAGGTACACTCATTCGACGATTGCCATCACGTTTAATCTATTTTTATAACTTAGCATTATAATGCAAAAGATGGCTCAATCAATCGGTCTGAATGGCAACTAATAAACTCATATGAAAGTTTGCATGCCCCAGCCCCATTTTAATTTATAATTCATGATTATTCATGCAGTCGTTAAATGTATATTTTCTCTGTAAATTAAATTAGTTCAATTCCATTTCTGCTTTTGTGTAACACTTTTCATTATTACATTTATTCATTTTATTTGTTTTCTTTTTAATTTCATTTCTAAATCATAAATTGACACTGTTCGGCTGGATATTGTTTCCTAATTGTTCGTAAATTAAATGTCACAAAATGTCACTCAGATGCGGACCATTTAGCTCGCCATTTATTTGTAAAGTTCAACCGGGCCATTTTGTGGCCGAGGTTTCGGCGTGCGAATTTCGGGCATGGTGCACTGCAGGGTGTGCTCCAAGGAAACAGGTTTTAATAAGATAACGGAACGAGTTTGGTATACGCTCAGGTGAAGCGCAACAAAAGAAATCGTTGATATGATTTTACACATATCATATTATCGTACTCATTTTTTTTCAACTATTTATAATTTTTCATTTTTTTTAAAGTTAAATTTGTCTGTTTTTAGATCTCGAGTAGCCAGTATTCTGTTGAAATTGAAAGTAGAGATCGGAGGGTTTTGTTTTGTGCGATCAATTAATGGATTAATCAATTTGAACCCCATAGAGGAGATTGCGCGGCGAGTTAAAGCTTCGGATTTTTCCTGTCTCGTGTTCTTTTTCATCTTGTTCCAACGAGCACTCTCTCCTTCTCTGTTTTGCTCTGAACATTCGCACCGAGTCGAGACGGAGCGCTCCCGCGTCAATACCACCGAGCATGCGCAAATCAAAAGATCCTGAGGGTATATTTCATCGTACAAATTCAAGTACAAGCCGTGTATGTTTGCGCATTATTTTTTTTAATGAGGTTCTTTGTTCTCTTCTCTTCGCCTTTATTCCAAGGGAATTATCCTAATTGTAAAAACTCATTTGTACAAAATAATCGTTAAAGAGAAATGTTATATTTTGGGGTAAAAAAGACACAAATATTGGATGCAAATTTTCTAATGAGGCAAATTGTCTAAGGATGGATACTTTTTAAGGAGGAAAATTTTTAAAAGGGATAACGATTTTGTATAGATATAGATATCACTTGATCGATTGGAAGGATGCGATTACAGTCTTTGCATTTTTGATTAGGATTGATTTGTCATGGCTAATCGAAAGACGGCTGGTATCGTTGTAACGTCCGCTTTATAACGTTAATGAGAAACTCAAGTGGCTTGAATTGACCTCAATATAAATTGACGATGTGAGAGCGATACTCGCTGCGTGTGGTTTAAGAGATACTACTTTTCGTCTTTCAACTGCAACATACTCGTTTCTCATGTGTTCTCTTAAAATGCGACCGTACGTTTTAATTTCAGCTCTTTTGCTTTTGCAAATTTTTACCTTGTACTCTTTTAATGAAAGAAAAACAACAAGTCACAGCAAATAATAATTTTTAAATTCAAAAAAAGAAATTATATGTTAAGAATAAACAAAAATTAAACATTACCGTTGTAAAAAAAATTGGAATAATTTTCCATGCGATTAAAAATGGAACAGTAATTAAAATCGTTGTAACTAAGCCGTTTTTCATTAAAGAAAGAACATGAAAATGCTTGTTGAATGTTGCATGAGGCTATAAGAAATTGAAGTAAAAGTGCGTAATTATCGTGCTGGTGTATCTCTTTCAGGATCTTCATACTTGCCTGCAACACATATGCAAACGCACGTGTTTGACATAATATTTGTGAGAAACTCCCTACTCGCGTGCACATTCAGACACGTGCTACTGTAATTGTCTTCTTTTTTTATCGTTAATTTCAACAAACAGTAATTTACAAAATGAAATAAAAAAAGAAACAAATTAGAATTAAATAACGTAAACGAAAGCTGTTATTTATATAATTGAACAAAAAAAGAGTATCAGTCTGAGAGAAATGTTGATGGGAAAGTTGATTGATTGATTTTTCTTCTTTTTACAGAATGTGGTGGACCATAACAGGTACCTTTGGAAACATTTTGCCAATCGACTGGAGCAAGTCATACGCACGAAAATTGCACATGCCCGCACTGAATTTGAACGAGGCACCCATTTCTTTAGATAGGTAAAATTTAATTATTATAGCCATTATATTGATTGATGAATGTAATCGATCAATTTTTATAAATAACCCATTTTCAATTTGATCCCAGTAGACCTGAACTTGAAGACTTGAGTAACGAAGATGAGGCTGTGGCAATGGACTTGGACATGCACGCTTTGATTTTGTCGAGCAGCACTGACATGAACAGTCCCGAAGAACCACTCAAAACTGCCGAAGAAGTATTACGAGAGATTGATGATATAATGCAGGTGATTCAACTTTTATTGAATTATTTACTCTGTTCTGCTCTCATCAAGTCGAATATCTACTAATGGTATTTTCTTTCTAGGAAACACCTTCCACTGAAAGGTCTCCGGATTCTGAGGGTTCTCTGCTCGACACAGACGAAGCTTTGGAGAGGAGTAAAGAGGTTCTCGGGTCTCCGCTTCATGAAAAAAGTACGAGTGAACGAGAAACAAAACTCAATTTTTATATAAAACGAAAAAAATGTATTCATGGAACTTTAAATGTGACGGCATTTTTTTGTAGAATTGAGGCAGTTGAGTTCAGGTCAATTGACTGATCTCCTCGGCGAAATGGAATCGCTAGTAGCAGCGTTGAGTGAAACTCTCATATCAGAGCTGGCGCTAAGAGACGAATTAGAATACGAGAAAGAGCTGAAGAACCAATTTATCTCGCTGTTATTAGCCGTGCAGAATCGTCGAAGACAACACCACGTGACGAAGAAACGCAGCCAAGTATCAAATGGAACGAGTCCGCTACCTCAGCACAGATCCTTGCAGGAACCAAAGGTTTGATTTAAAAATGAAGAATCTCGATGTAAAGTGTTTTGTTGACGTGAAATCATTGCATGCATTTTCATTTTTGTTACAGTATCTCACGACAGTCATTCCATATCATACAGACAGCGGCCCCCCAGATAACCAGGCTCTGCAAGTGCTGATAAAAAGTAAATAACATTTCTTGCACTGTTTAGAAAAAAAGTTGAATTTATTGATAAAGAATAATTAATTGAAAAAATTTATTGTTTTTCAGTCCTCAAAGCTATCAACGAGGACAGTCCGACAGTCCCTACATTACTCACGGATTATATATTAAAAGGTAAATTAGATAAATGAAATAATTGAAATGAAAAAATTCTATATTTAAAGTTTAAAGTGTGACTAATGGCGCGATCATTTGATTTCAGTGTTATGCCCCACTTAATAAATTACAACTCATCAACTTCAACGCTGTATCAAGTACTAAGAGTCTACGAAGCAGAAATGATATTACGGAAAAGCAATCCGCTCTCTTCTTCTTGCCATTGCGCTTTCAAACATTGTCGCATGTTTAAACAAAAAATATATACAATTTCGCCAATCTTGCTTTTTTTAGCTATGTATTATTAAGTACGACCACCGTCTTAGTCATAAGATAAATTAGATTAAGCGCTCATCCCATGGCCCATGATATTTTTGTCTAGTCTTTTGATTTTTATAATAAGAGAACGATATTGGAGAGGCATCTTTTGAAATAACACAACTCAATCGGTATTTCATTTCAACTTTTGTACGTCACACTTTTTCACAGACACAACAATGACACAAGTTGTATAATTACTAATTGTTCGTATTTATTATCAATTGACTTCGACTCGTTATTTTCCTGTGTATATATATACATGTATATATATATATATGACTCAACGACCGAAAAATTTAATTAATCACGTGCATGGTTTTTCGCAACTCACTCGGGTGTTTATGTCCTGTCGAACGATTGACAATTCGTACCAATCAAGATAAAACTGACAGTTTATTATTCATCACAAGGAACAGATTGAAGATTAAAAGATGTGCTATCTGTAGCGTATTATTTCTACAGGTAGTATAACGTGCATTCGTAGCATAATAACTGAATTGTTGTGACATTAATGTAATTGTATTTAAATATTATAATTTATTGATGAAGTGTTTGAATTACACAATAAATCACGCCTATGATTGACAAAGACTTGTTCATTCAAAAACCTCTCATTCGAATTCTTTCGATTCGCCCCACTAATCGACTGTTAACGAACTTCATGTTGCAAAATGTTTGATCAATAATGTCTTGGATATTTTTCGCTTTTATTTAAGAGGATATTATTTTGGTTTGAACCAAAATGCCGATTATTGTTATGAAAGATTATGAATGGCGTCAGACAGACGATTGCGTGATCATCCAGGTGGATGTCAAAGTCGCTCCGAAAAATGTGGACCTAGTTGTGATCGATGATTATATGAAGGTACAATATATATTTTTAATTACAACTTTTGATGAATTGAAATAACAACAATTTTATTTTTCATTTGTTTTCGCAGGTTTTTTTCAAGCCTTTCATTTTAGAGCTCTTTTTATGGGCTTCGGTGAAAGATGAAGAAAGTTTTTGCACGATCAGTGAGAATCAATTGACCTTCACATTGAAGAAGCTGAAAAGTGGAATAGAGTGGCTTAGTTTAGAAACCTTCGGATTAACAAAGGAGATTAAAAAGGAACGAAGAGACGAAGCTCTGAAACTTGTACAAACTATAAACGAAGAAAAAATGAAATCCAAAACTGGTCAATTTTCATTACCGAATTAGAAACTTACATTATGGCTTTATTTGCATTGATTTTATTTGATTTGTTTCATTCTAGAAAAGAAATGTCAACTTCGAAAAAAAGCAACGCAGGCACAGTTAGATTTGCAGAATGAGATGATCAATAAGATCGATAACATCCGAGATGAATGTCGAAAACAAGTAATGTGCGAGCTGGATGAGTGGTCCAGAAAATGCGCGGTGCCTTGTTTGGAAGATAAACCAAAAGCTTTACAAGAAAACAGGTTTCCAAGATCCATCCAATTAATGCAGTGATTTGAATAGACTTTTGTTTTTTATTTACTTTTTTTTAATGGCAAATTAATTTTAGAAAAGATACAAAATTGAAGATTGTAAACGATCCAAGCCTGGAGGAAATTAAAGACAACTCAGAAGAAAAGATGAACATTGAAGAAGATTCCTGCAGCATCTGGGATGGTTTTGATTCGGATAGTGATGCAGGTTGAAATTGTTTTAATAAAATTTACAGTCAGAAATTACAATTACATTAAAAATAATGATAAAATGTAATAAAAATCTATAGTTTTTAATTGAAAGATTTAATTTTGTTCAGAAGATACGAAAATTTATAAACCAGGAGAAAAAACAGTTCGAGAAATAATAAGTGGGAAACGTTTGAGCAGCAAGAAACCCTTAAATGATGCAGGTCAGATTGTTCCCTTGCCAAGAGAAAGTAGAACCATTCAAGTATCATTTTCGGATAGAGTTTTTGTTACTCCTGCAAGGGAGAGTTTGAAAGACCAGGAAGACGAGGTTCTTAATGTTGTTTAGAATTCAATTCTTCATGTGCAACCATCATTCAATTATTCAATGTTATTTTTTAATTTCTTTTCAGTGGTTAGCGAAACAGGCAAAAGCACGGAGAAGCACCGGTTTTGTGGCAGAAGACCTTCGACCTGAGGAACAGGATCCTCAGTGGTGTTTAGATAAGGGAGAGTCAGTTATATTTAATTATTTCAATTACACAATTTCCTTTAAATTCTTAATAAACTTATCATTAATCAATTTTACCCTTTACTTTTTTTAGAGATTTTATGAAAGTGGGCAACTATTTGGGTGCAATAAGTGCATTTACACATGGAATCAAACTTAATGATAAATTGGAGTCTCTTTATATAAAGCGATCCGCAGCACAATATGCAATTGAAAATTATCAGAGATGCATAGAAGATGCTTCAAAGGTTTTTTCAAACACTCTAAATAAAAATATATAAATGGTCACATTTTATAAATATATAAAATTGAGATCATTTGTTTATTTAATTGCTTGTTAATTATTCCGTAATTTATGTGGAATGTTATATTAATTTGTAGGCTCTGGAAATAATGGTACCAGAATGTGAGGCAAATAGAGAAGCTAGAGCAAGATGTTACGCCCGTAGGGGAGCTGCTCTATGCCAGTTGTCTGCACCTCAGCATGGTTTGCCTGAACTTCAGGAAGCCTTAAAATTAATACCAGATGATGTACAAATTCAAACTGACATTCAAAAGATCAAAAATCATTTCAACTTGAATTAATAAATTACAGAACTTGTAATTTTTCTTTAAAAAAAAAAAAATAATCAAATGGGAAAGTCAACAAAAATCTAATAATGAAAAATAAAAAAATGAAGATTAAAAAGTGTGATTGTAATTAAATAAAAACAATTAATCCTTTTCATCTGGCATCATTTTTCAATAGAATGTTTGTTAAATTTTATTGACAATTTAAGATTTATCATTTTTTTAGTTCAAAGATCAGTTTTTTTTTTGTTTCAGTTAATTTATTAATTTAAAAAAATAGAAACTAAAGAATAAAAATATTTTAAATTGTTTGCAAAAGAAAATTTAAATTTAAAAATATTCAACCCTCAAGAGCCGGTTCGAAGAGAGGGGAAATGCGCGCAGGTGTGTGCGTGCGCAAAGCGCCGCGGAATAGTCAAATTATGAAACAAGTGAATTACAGTCGATCCGGAACGGCGACCTGGTAACTCGGAATCGCAAGTTGATCTTTCACTTTTTCGCATCTGACACCAAGTTTAACCTTGCCATAAAAAGTTCGACAATTTATTTCAACTGGAACTTGTCAAAAACCAAAGATGGTTTAGTACTTTTTTTATACTTACAAAGTTGTGCCTGCTTTTTTACAAGTTATGTGTTTCTGATTCAAATTTAAAAAAAAAAAAAAAAAACTACAAAATGATCGGACCATCTTCAACCGACCCGGACTCCGACCGTTCTTCTGGGACAAAAAGAAAGGCTTTCGACGACCTGGACCTCGACGATTTTTGCAATCAGGTCTATCCGGACGGGAAAAAGCAGTACCTCTCCGAGTTCAGCATCCCCATAGAAGAACTTTCCAGCCAGATAATTCAGAGCGACGACCTCTGTCCTTCCGATGTGACCAAACTCGAGGTTCTTGTCGTCGACGAGATGTGGGCAAACGGAGACTTTGACCATCATGACCTCGCTGATTTTTCCTCCGAGGGGCAACCAATCCAAGGTCAAAGTCTACAGACCACTCTGGACCAGACCTTCTGGCGTCCCCCAGAAGAGCCCAAAAATTCATTCAAAGTGCCTAAGAAACCTGCTCCAATCTGCAGTCCAGTCGAGGACCAGGAAAACGGCAACCTTTCCTGGTTGCTCAATTTCAAACTCGACTCTTTCATTGACGCTGCTGACGATAAATGCAATGCTCCTGCGAAAAGTAAAAATTTTTTGAAACAAATAATATTTTCATTTTTGTTTCAAACATAAAATGTTGATATTTTAGTGGTGTTTAGTCAGTGTGGTATTTTTGTTTTTGAAGGGATTTTTCTTTTTTCCTTATTTGCTGTTTGCTGACTTTACTTTTTGCTGTTTCTTATAGCAACGAGCAAAGCGAAATTAAAATCCGGCCCTTCGTTTGCTGTGAAGAAACTCGAACCAGTTTCGTGTCAAAATTGTCCTCAGAGCAAGGCGAGCAGTCAGAAAAAGCCGCCCTTTACATACACAGAACTAATTGAGCATGCCCTTCAGGAGAAAGGCGAGTTGACAGTCTCAGCGATTTACCAGTGGATCTCGTAAGTGGACAAATAAGCAATGCAGAAAATTTCAGAGATGTGAAAACAGAAGCAATAAATTTGTATGAACGAGGGGATGAAAGGTCCTGACTGGCACGGCCTGGTACCATAACTCGGCGCTCACCGCGACCTGGTACCGTTTCGCTTCACCCTCGACTGCTCCCACCCCTTTCACCTGTTCGATCGTGTGAGCTCCCCAATTGAAAAAAAAGATAGGACATTCTATCAGAGATAATTCAAAGTTTCATACGAAACTTTTTTGTTTCACAAAATGTTACTTTTTCTTCATTTCTTTACATTTTAGGATGGATCTGAAACAAGAATGAAAAGACACAAAATGTAGTATACTTTTATAAGTTTGAAAGTATCCTATATTTTATATCTTTTACAGTAGTTATTATTCATTGATTTTATTTGGGGCCCTGTAAAAAAATTCACTATTGGAACAGGATTTTTTAAAAGTTGGAAAAAAATTGATAGTATTAGACGAGACTTGTTTTGATGGGTGATCGCGTTTCTAGCCTTTCAGAGGGCACAGTTTAATTGAGTCCGACCCTCGACCCATGCAATAATTGCGTGTCACGGTGGGCAGGTGAAGGAAATTAGAGGAGCGTACGAGGAAGACGAGCAGGGTTGATTCGAGTCGGTGCGACCACGTGCCTGTCACTGTCGCCGGTTTATCTTTCCGCCACTTATATTATCTTTGTCTCAAAGGCACTATTGTCTTTCAGTGATCATTTCCCATATTACAAGAGCAACGATGACCGCTGGAAGAATTCTGTCCGACACAATCTATCCATCAATCCGCACTTCAGGAAAGGATCCAAAGCGCCCCACGGAGCTGGCCACCTCTGGGCCATCGCAAACCAGGACGAATCCAAAAGTCGACAGTTCTTGAACGGCAATAATTTCATCTCGATGACGAGAGATTTAAAAAATAGTCCTGAAGAAGTTGCCAGGGAGATTACTGAGAAGTGTCAGCAAAATTTGCAAAGGTAAAATTTAAATTAACAATGAAAAATAAATAAATTTGAAGAATTGAAAGGGTAAAGCGATGGTATGATTTTTCTTTTTGTTTTCAGTCAAGTAACCTTTGATGAAGTAGCAGCAGCAACAGCCAGCATTGTGCAAAAATGCAACGAAGAGGAAGAAACAGAGGCTGAAGTCATTGGCTCGTTCACTTTGGAACACAGCGCTGAGAGGATTTTGAGCGGCCTGAAACGAGACGTGGAAGTGCAATATTTGATTCCTATGATGGTCTCGGAAAATGGTGACGAAAATCATCAAAACGGGGATTCTGGCCATTGCAAAGAGACAGGTTGTTTTTTAATCAAACGAGATACATAAAACATACATAAAAAGTTGTGTTGTGAATGTTGATAACGATTAAAGTTTTGTTCAAAATGTATTGCAGCTTTTCTAAATCCTGTTTCGAAGGAAGTAGTAGCGGAAGAATGCGGCCTGATCGAAGAGGGCTACTTAGTGACTGACTTGAACCCAGCGGTGCTCGGACTGAACCTTACGGAACAAGAGATCGTGTCACCAGAAAATCTCTTTGGAGAGGAACTGAGCTTCCAATTCTATGAGCTGACATCGCCCTCGCAGATGCAGTCTGCCTGACACACAGACAGAACAAAGATGCGAGTGATCTTAATGAACTTATGATTGGTCTGAATCACTGTACTCGAATTGATTTCATCCAACTAGTTTTAATAAACTTAAGATAATCGAGTTTTTCTATTAGCTAACGAAATACAACTTTAAGATTTCAATAAAACCGAGTTGTCATTTTTAATTAAGCCCCATAGACATTGATTTTTCTGGCATTATATATATTTTTTTTCTTTCATTTTACATTTTTGTTTACTGTACAAAATCATTCAACTTTAACTTCAGACGTTGGACTTTTTCCCTTAGTTTTCCCAGACTCGTTTGTTTCCTCGCTTTCACTTATCTTGCTCAAATACTTCTTCAGCTTTTCCTCCTTCTTGGCAGCTTTCCTCTGTTTCGCTTCCTCTTTTTCTTTCTTTTCCATTAGCTCTTTGAACCTTTCATCTTTCGAGTCTATCTTAAATCCAAAGTGCTGCCGAACTTCTTCAATCAATCTCTCTCTGCGCTCCTTCGCTTTTTTGTATTCAATCTCTTTCTTCAGAAGTTTATCTTCCAATTCTTTTCTCCACTTTCCTACCTTTTGCATGTTTTTATCAATCTCGCGATCTCTGTAACATCACACATTCATATAATTTAAATTAAACCGTAATAACATTAGAACAGTAATTTCATAATTGCAAAAAACATTGTCATTTCAATTCACCTTGCCAAAATGGCTTCCTTCTCAGCCTTCCTTTGGTCTGCCAAAATTTGCCAAGCCTCCCTGAGTTCATGTGGATAAGCGACTCTCTCGTACTCCTTGGCATCTTCGACCTGCTCTTTGGTAGGCCACATAATTCCGGGATTCACATCCAGAGAATTTAACCCGTACCTTCCTAACAATCTTTTTTTGTATTTCACAGTCGCATGATGCCAACTAATTTCTTCTTCGTACGGGATTTTGTTCATTAGTATGTTTCTATGTTCAGGGTTCAGGCGAGACTTGAGTCTCATCTTCGTGATTTCTTCATCTGAATATTTAGGATCCTCAAAGAGAGGCTTCTCGTCCACCGAGGTGACGTCCAATTTGTCTACCTTTGTCACTGAACTACAGTACCTCTGCAGAAAACTTGAACTGAACCTGAGCAAACCTGAACTCCGGTTCGTTGCTAAAATATTGTAACCCATCTTGTTTATTTAACCTGCAAAATTTGCAATTTTTAATAACGAAAATACAAATCTTTACTTTTTTCGTCGAAAATCAACTTTCATCGTACAATTAATGTTGACAGTTAATTTTAACGGATTTAAATTAATGTAATTTGAATATACAGAATGATATTTGATACCAAAAATATGTTGTAAAGAAAACTCACCTTACACGTGAACAATAAACAAACAACCGAACATAATATTTTGCAATTTAAAAGTCAACAAAAAGTTTCATGGTAGCTGCTCATTTTGTTTGAGGTTATGTTGTTCACCGGAGTGAAGTTGTCCGCGATTGGAACCAGCTGGTTCTTGACTCACATTATGATGGGTGCGTGAAATTGAACGCGGCCACGACCCACGCGCTGTTGCGGGTGCTTGTTTTTGTGGACGTTGTTGCGAGTATGTCGGTGGCGATCCCCGAGCAAAAGCAAAGTCAAAAGCCAACCTTCACACTCGCACCGACGAAGGACCTCGTTTGGGTGAAACCGGTGTGAAATTTTCGACGGCAAAATTACGACGCTCATGTTGAAAATTTTTGCAATCAAAGGCTATCTTGCGAGGAAAAAATAGTGTCATTTGTTGCGCGATCGTCAAACGTCAAAATGGGCAAGGCGAAGAAAGGCAAACGCAATGACAAGGATAACGATTTGTAAGTTTTTTTCCTCCGACAGATTGCAACCCCGAACGTGTGATTGGGAGCCCTGTAAAATCGTCCCTCATTTAAATTTACCATACCCTTTTGTTCTCAAGCATCTTGTCAATTTTCGTTGTTTACATTTACTCTGGAGAAAATTTTTTGAACTCCAATATTGTCATTGATCTCGCACGCCACTTTTAGGTTAGGCCAAAAATTGTTGCTCTGCGCAACAATTGTTGAATGATTGTTTCATTATGTAAAATCGCGAATTGTTCATACCTATATGTCACGAGAGATAATTATAGGTTATGCGAGGGTCCCAGTCAGGTCTCATGACTTTCGCAATGACTGCTAATTTGTGACGAAAAATCATCCAAAATTCGAGTGGTTGCGAGGGTTGTATACGTTTTGGTTGTTGTCATCAAACAATGAGGTGCGCTTTTTGTCCTTGTATGTGAATTTTCGTTGAAAAATTCAAACGAGACCTTCAATCTTTGACATCTTTGACACAACTTTGTTTTATCGCTGGTTTTTCAGCAAATTTTTCATCACAAGTTGACAGTTTCATTCGAATTGTGAACTATTTTTAGATATGTGCGAAATCATTACAATTGTATATTCGGAAAATGTACAAAAGAATTATGTTTGAAAAGTTTTTAAGTCAAAAAAAGAAGTTTCATAGCAAATGAAATTAATTTGCAAATTTCTTTTCAGTTCCAACAGTGAAAGTGACGGAGATGACGTCACCAGTATAACTGAAAGTCTCAAGGAGTTGAAAGTGGATAAAAAGGTTTCGAAAAAGGACAAGAAATCGAAGCAGGCTCAAGCAGAAAGTGACTCCCAGAGTGACACTGAAAATGTGAAGAAACAAAAAACCAAAAAGGGCAAAAAGAAGGGATCTTTCGACTCTGACGATGACTTTGAGGAGGATAAACCAAAATCCAAGGCCAAGCAGAAAAAAGGTAAAAAGAATCAGGATGAGGATGAGGATGACGAGGAGATGGAAAAGTCCAAGGGTAAGGTGAAACAGAAGAAAGGAAAGAAGAACAGGGAAGAGTCTGACGAGGACGAGCCCAAGATGAAAGAGAAAAAGGGGAAGAAAGGTAAAAAGGGAGCTGATTCTGATGTGGAATCTGATGATGACAAAAAGTCAAAGGGGAAGAAAAAGGGAAAGAAGGAAGATGATGAGTCTGATGATGAATCGATGAAATCAAAACCTAAAAAGGGCGGAAAGAAAGGTAAAAAAGGAGAAGACGAGGAGGAAGAGAAACCGAAAAAGGGAAAGAAGAAAAAGGCGGACGATTCTGATGATGATGATTTTGGTATTATCTCTAGTAAATCTACAGTACGAGGAGGAGGTAATTTTTTTTTTAATATTATACGCTGTTGACATATAACTTATTTATCTTGGTTTTAATATGGACATTCGATAATTAGCTGCAAAGGGAGGTTTCGCTTTATTGGACGTCGAGGGAGACAACGATGAAAACGATCTGTCTGATCAGATGGATATCGACGACGACGAAGACGAGAAACCTGTGAGCGTGGATAGAAATAAGAAAGGCAAAAATCAAAAGCAAGAAGCTCAAGAAGCTCAGGGAAAGAAGGGCAAGAAAGGTGGTTGCAAATTGAAATTGCACATTTTATCGTACGATGAATATTTAAAAATTGTTCTAAAGTTCTTTATTTCTTTTACAGGTAAAGATAGGAAAAAGCGCCACGACAGTGACGATGATATCGAAAAAGTGCTGGCAGAATTAGAGATGGAATATTCTGGACAGAAAAAACAGGAACCAACTGAAGTTTTAGAACCAAAGCCTGAACCGGGCGAAGAAGAATCCGCGAAAGAGAAGAAGAAAGATAAGAAAGAAAAACCCAAAGCGGCTGAAGTAAAGACAGTGAAAGAAGAAAAAGATGAAGAGGGAGATGAGGCAGGTAGTTCGATGAAGACTGCTGCGCAGAAAAAGAAGGAAAAGAAAGAAAGAGAAAAGGCAAAGAAGTTGGCTCAGAAGAAAGCGGTATGATTTCATCTTAGATCACTGATCTTTTATCTTTGAAATTACTGTTAAATTTTTTGTGAGACAAGAATATTTGGTTTCAAATTTCAGGAAGTTGCAAAAAAAGGACAGGGTGGTGAGGTGACGAAAGAAGAACCGACGGAAAAGGTAGAGAAATCAACCGAGCAAGAAGGCAGTGATGGCGAAGCTGAAGCTGAAGAGGGAAAGAAAAAAAAGAAAAAGAAGGGTGAAAAGGAAGATGAAAAGAAGGGTTTGTAAAATTATTGTTTGATCAATTTTAGATATTTAATGATTCTGTATTGATAATTTTTTTTTCTTCAATTCAGGTAAAGGTCCTGGCAAGAAAACAATAGTTGCCATGCAAGAAGCCTTAAAGAAACTGAAAGAAGAAGAAGAGAGATTGAAAAGGGAAGAGGAAGAGAGAATCCGCCAGGAGGAGCTGCAAGAACAAGCGAGATTGGAACAGTTGAGATTGGAGCAAGAGAAAAAAGATAAAAAGAAATTGAAGGAAAAACAGAGGAAAGAAAGACTGAAGGCGGAGGGCAAACTGCTTACGAACAAACAAAAGCAAGACAGAGCCCGGGCTCAGGACCTGATCAATTCTTTGAAAGCCCAAGGAGTAACTTTGCCTGGTATTGGGGAAAAGATTGTCAGACCTGGTATATATTACAAATTATTTTCATTTTAAAGAAAAAATTAAAGAAATACTCTTTCAAACAAATACTTTTTTAAACAAATATTTAATGAAATTGTTGTTTACAGGTACGAGAATAAAACCGAAGAAACAAACTCAAAATGATGAAGCAAAGACGGAAAAGAAAAATGACCAGAATGAGCAAGTAGAATTAAAAATTGTAGACAATACGCAAAAAGTTGAGGATGATAAAAAGGTAGATGAAGTTAAAGATTCTTGGGATGCAGAATCTAGTGACGATGAAGGTATTTTTTGGTTTCAATTAAAATAACAAAAACAAACAAACGATTAGAACTTTAATTCTAATTTGACATTAACTTTCAGACAAGTCTGAAGAAACCACTCAGCAGGTCAAAGTCGAAAAGCCTAAACCGACACCTCCAGCACCAGTGGCTCAACCAGCTAAAAAAGTACCCACAAAAGAACCGTCTGTGAGTGAATCTGAAAGCGAGTCAGCAAGTGAATCTTCAACGGAATCTTCTTCAGAAGAAGAGTCCGAGGACGAGAAGATGACTGACGCTGAGCGAAAACGCGAGCGGGCTAGACAGCGAATACAAAGTCGTCGCATTGAGGCCCAGAAGAAGAAAACCTTGGATGATCTTCGTGCAGCCGTGGTTTGCGTTTTGGGACATGTCGACACAGGAAAGACCAAAATCCTGGACAAACTACGACGAACAAACGTCCAAGACAGTGAAGCTGGTGGAATCACTCAGCAGATTGGTGCAACGAACGTGCCCATCGACGCCATCAAAGAGAGCACCAAGCATGTAAAAAATTTTGCGGACAAGGTATTTAAAATCCCGGGACTCCTCATCATCGACACGCCCGGTCACGAAAGTTTCAGCAACTTGAGAAACCGCGGCTCTTCCCTCTGCGATATCGCGATCCTGGTCGTCGACATTATGCACGGTTTGGAGCCTCAGACGATCGAGAGTCTTAATTTGTTGAAGAAAAAGAAGTGTCCGTTTGTAGTGGCACTCAACAAGATCGATAGGCTCTACGACTGGCAGACGATGAACAGAAAGGACGTACAAGACATCATCAAGGCACAAGCCCCGAACACACAGAGGGAGTTCGAAAAAAGGGCCAAGGAAGTGGTGCTACAGTTCAACGAACAGGGATTGAATGCTGCCATTTATTATGAAAATCCAAATCCGAGGAATTACGTCTCACTGGTCCCCACTAGTGCCATTACTGGTATTTCAATGTTTTGAAAAAACAGTAAAGATAATTAGCTGAGTCTAGACATTTTATTACAAATATTTTTCTATTTATAACAGGTGAAGGAATGGGGAACTTGTTAGCTCTCATTGTGGATGCCTGTCAAGGACCTCTAGCAAAAGAACTCATGTTCAGCGAAGAACTGCAAGCCATCGTTCTTGAGGTCAAAGCTCTTCCTGGTCTTGGTACAACGATAGATTGTATTCTAGTCAATGGAACGCTGCGTGAGGGAGACACGATGATCGTTGCAGGAACTGATGGCCCTATCGTTACGCAAATTCGATCCTTACTCATGCCTCAACCTCTCAAAGAATTACGAGTCAAGGTACTTAATAAAACAGTGACGATCATTCAATAACAATAAATAACAGTTGATTTAAAAATTACGTAACTTTTTAGAATGCTTACATTGAACATCGTGAAGTTCGAGCAGCCCAGGGTGTAAAAATTGCTGCAAAAGATTTGGAGAAAGCCATTGCTGGTTAGTATAATTTTTTGATTAACAATTTTTTTTAATAAAAAAAACGTATACAAAAAATTGTATCAAGTTTCATTAAGTATTTTTCATTTTTGACAGGTCTGAATCTCCAAGTAGCACAAAAACCAGACGAAGTGGAGATTCTGAAAGAAGAGATCGCGAAAGAGCTGACAAGTGCATTAGGAAATATAAAGTTAGCTGAAAGAGGAGTGTACGTCCAAGCATCGACTCTCGGCGCGCTCGAAGCTCTACTCGACTTTCTCAAGACCAGCAAGATTCCGGTAAGTACGACACTTATATTTTTTTCATATCCGAGCAATCAAAGACCGTGCTCGGATTTCTGATGTATCGACAAAACGCGCCATTATTATCTCAGGTAAGTAAAGTTCCATTTTCTTCTTCGATCAGGACACAATAAACAAATGAAAACTTATTTTCAACCGAGGTTTAAACAATTTTTTTAAATATTTAATGGGAAAGGAAAACCTTTGTGACTTTTTTTTTGTGGCACCAAAAATTGTGCATGCGACATAAAGGCAACATCGTAATGTGGATACAGAGCGAGCAGCAATGAACCACTTCCTTCTTAACAGTTTAGCAGGATACGGCTCATTGGTTACATGCCATGCTTGTGCCTGCTCGCGATCCACGGTATTATCAGCCGCTCGTCGCTTCGCTACACTTTTCTACGTCGAGTGACACACTTTGGCCACTCAAATCCTATAATCTCACTTTCTTCTCAAATTTCAATGAGCATACAAAAAATATCCCCTGACATTTTCTTGACATTTCAGCGACTCAAGAAAATCTTATCACGAAGAGTATATCAAATTCTTTTTTGTTTAATTTTTTAACAAGTGATAACAATTTTTCTTTCACACAGTGCAACGAGTTTATAATTTTAAAACAATCTTATATTATTATGATAATGTTGTACTGATTAATTATAATTAAATTTTGTACTTCATTCTCCACAGCTACACTGTGAAAAAATTTTGCGTAATGTGCGACGAATATTTCGTATAAGTTGTTAATGCGTTCGTTACATGGCACATTACATCATACATTGTGTAACGTGATACATACAATGTACCTAGCGTTATTTATTATGCACTAAATGCAAAAAGGCGGACTGTCGGAGTCCAGTTAGAGCCGCAATTTATAATCCCATTTGTCGCGAAAACAACAAATAGAACAATGGGCGGCTAATGACGTGGTGCCACGACGGCTTAGAAAGTTAATATACAAATTGATCAGACTCGGACAAAAATTACACCAATTGTTCGACCGAGATGCTATTAAGATGATTATCCATCGCTTTTTGATTTGTGTATTATTGTTTTTAAACGCAGCGCCACCTACGTGATACTTCTGACTGAAAAAAATATAATTAACAAATTTATTATCATCATTTTAATTCGTTAGTTATGTTCCTGTATTTTTTTCAAGATGATTATACATTGCTTCTGATCATGAAATTGTCGTTGCGAAATGAGGCAATTTTGGATGAATAATTGTAAGATGATTGTACAATTGCCGGTACGGTGTCTGGAAAAAAAAAGAAGAAAGAAAAGAAAATTATTTTTAAGATACAAGTGGCCGGGCTGTTACGTCAGAAGGATGTCAGATCGTGTCACGAAAAACTTCTGTTTTCAAATGAATCCAGTTTGGATTTCATTGAAGAGAAATTGTACGACCTTAACCATTTAATGATCGGGAGTCTTGATCTTGAGTTTAGTGTATGTAACCAATGAAAAAAAAAAAAAAATGTAAAAGTATACAAGTCGTTGTGTGCGTGTCGAAAATGTGTACGATCATCGAATGGGTAAGTCCGTCCTTGCTCGGGTTATGAATGGATCCCTGCGTGAGCACAGGATCACGTGATGTTTTTTGCGAAATTATCGTATCGCCATCTACGAAAATAATGTTAAAAGGCAAGATGAAAAAAGCACACGCCAGACGCATAATCGTCTTTGGCACAAGAAACACCGGCCCACGCCTCGAATCAGAAGGCGTGGGTGGTTATAGAGCGCGAGAAGATCCCGTTAGAATGTTGGAATATGTCACCACGGAATTCAAGCCAACATGCACCGATCTTGTAAGGCTTTGCAGAGTCGTGAGATTTTTGTTTCGAACGATTTATGAATCCACGCATTGTGTAGAAATTACAGAAGAAAATAAGTGAGAAGGCAACTGTCGGATGGTTTTTAAATTATAATTCAGCTTTATATGAGTAATTGTAATTTGATTGAAACATCAGTGCAGACGTGTTTATGAGCACGCATAGCAGGTTTAGTTCTTAATCACTTGTGATTTCTCAGGCCGTTATTTCATATTTAAAATGCGAATTAAGTTAATTCCGATATCATTTATTAGGCTGGCCAGCGAGTTATCATCGCTAATTAACTTTGTATGTTTCACTGACTGGATGCATGCGAGAAGTAAAACGATAATTAAAATAATCATAATGTATTTAGAAGTGCACTCGACCTGCGCAGGTGCCACGAATTATTTTTATATTCGTTCGCAGTACACGTTGCGGGGCGCGCGCGCATGGCAAACAATCTGTCAATTTTTTTGCACCCCGGGTACCTTTATTAATTGCGCGATAACGAATTGCCTTTTATTGCCCGGACTAATTAATGGTTGTTGCGAGAGAAATGAAATAAGGATCACCCTGTATGAGCAAAATGTATTTTAATGAGCCCCTTTGCAATGGAATTTATTGTTCTTCCTTTTTTCCCCATTTCTGTCTTCATTCTTCGTTTAACTTAATTTTCATCATTGTAAAAATTATCATCGAAATGAATCTGACATGTTTCCTTGAAACAATCGACATAATCTACTGACTGTTCAGTTTGACTGAATAAAATTGAATAATCATTGAATGCAACATGAACTGAACTTGGACATTTTGACATTTGTATCGTTGACGTTTTGTTTCGTGGCACAACATTTAAATTAAATCCTAGATGGCCAATCGATATACTACAATCATGTCAAATTGAATTCATGAAAAGGTTGAATTTGTAAATTGTTCACAATGTAAAAAACTGAAAAAAAAAAAAACCGTCTAGGTTAATTTAATATAAAGTGGAGCTAAAAAAAGCATAAATTAATAAAAACTTTTTGTACGTTGAAATAGAATTTTAGAAGGTAATTATTATTTTTTAATTGCCGTTTTTATATGACATTGCAGAATGCAACGACATAGTTAATTTATTAATTTATTTAATTAGTTAGTTAATTGGTGATGAAATTAACACAAGTTTTTTATTTACAGAACACTTTTCATCTTTGATGTGGTCGCAGGACCGTGTACACTTTTTGTCTGTTGTCTTTGCTTGAACGTTATGCGAGTTCTCCTTGAAATGGCTTATCTGCTCGTCGCGTACTCACCGGAAGGAAGTCGATAAGATCTCATACGTACGTATGGAGATCACGGCTAGTGCCGGATTTAGCTGTTGCCGTTCTTCGAACCTCCATAAAATTGACGGACAAAAAAATATATCATCGTCAAGACAACCATTAAAAATCCAATGAAATGACAATTTTTCTCTTTCGCTATCTTCACAAACAAGCCGAATTTATTTTTTCAACTTGGATCTAAAAAAAAAGTTGATTTTTATAACGAAGTTAAAGATTTGTAAAATCAGCAAACTGTTGGACGTAAAACCACTCAATGAATGATTTCGTTTTTATGAGGCAATTAAAAAGTAATTAATATTTCCTGTTTTTGCCGTATCAGATATCAATTAATTGTTTGTGTGCCAGCTTCTGTACCATCATCCTTTTACATCATTATCGTGCCGTTGATTATATTATTTATTAATAATCAGTCTTGCTCAATGACTATGCATATGAGGCTCGTTCTCATTCCTTTTAAAAACGCATATAAACATAGTGATACCTTAATTGCTATTCTTCGTTTTCTTCACTCGATCTCCTTTTATTTTTATTCTCTCGCCTTTATATAGAAACCTCAACAATTTTTACATACAATTCAAACTCGAATCCACGCTCACAATGTTTCAACTCTGCATTCTTACATTGTGCACAATTTTTCCCCCTTTTTCCATCATCCATCATTTTCTTCTAGGATTTCCATTCTTTCATTTGCTCTGGGAAACCAATTTGATTATGCAAAGTCAATTAACGCGGAAAATTTTTTCCGTCGAGATAAAACAAAGGTGAAGTGGAAGTTTTTGTTGTTACAGTGGAATTAAGAATTTTTGATTTGATAGCAACTGGCTGGATTTTTGCAGACAAATTGGAGCCGGAGGGAAATGACTTTTTCATTCAGACGAAGCGAAGCGGCCACTTGACGTCTGCCATTCACACGTCTATTCATCGAGCGCAGAAGAGGAAGAGGCAGAACGCGACAGTGGCCAATGAATCGAGCCAAGATGTGAAGAGAAAGAAAGGAGGGCGCTCAGACCATGACAATCACGGCGCTCGTAAAACGCGCCGCTAATTTCCGGCCAACTGTCTTCCTCTTCGACGCTCATCCGAACTTGACCCCTTGCGCACAACCCCGTTCAAGTAGCGTTTTTGCTTGCAATTTTTGGCCGTCCAATTAGCCGGTTGCATCTGACATCTGTCCGAACATCTTTAAAATATTCGAAAACAAAAAAAGCAACAACATCTCAGAACCAAAACTGTTCAGCAATTTGAAATTTTTTTGTTCTTTTTTGTAAAACGTGAATTGTAAAGCATTTCCATCGAAATTCCACCTTGGATTGCGCATGGATTGTTAATGGACAACTTTTTGCAAATCATTTTTATTTTCGTTTTATATTGCGACGACACAAAAAAAAACAAAAAAATTGTTACCTTATTAATTAAGCCGAGCCTTCTTGTCCGAATAATCACCGAAATGTGCCAGTTTGCTTTTTTTTTCTCGACGTCGCTGAGTAAACAGCTAAATAATAATGCAAAGCAGAGGCGCAGATAAGGCGATAGTACAAACGCCAGATTAAGCGAGGAAAAACGCCGATGCTCATTTATCAGTCGTCATTGACTTAACATCTTTCATTCATACGGCCGGATAATTAATATTTATGAAGGAGATGAGATATCTTCATAAATATTCATATAAGGATCATCTACTCAAACACGACCCCCCCTTTTTTTTCTTCAAAAACACTTGTCATGTAAATGTCTTTTTCAAAGTCCACTGTTTGTTGTTTTTTTTTCTTAATTCACAATTCCAAGTTCTTTTCGTTTCTCTTTAAAATTTGTTTACAAAACATCTTAATCTTTTCAGACTTACTGGCTCAAAATAATTGGCGCCAAAAAGTTGTGTTTGGAATTTCGATGACAGCGAGTGCAAACAACAGTGGAAATGTACGCATTTCACTCTTTAAAATTGTTAGACTTTCTGCTTCCTATGAGTTCTTCTTTTCTGCTTTACATTAACGTGAAAAAAATTAATGATCAGTGATGGATTTTTCAGATGAATGAAAGTTACTGATGCAGAGCTGCTTTTTTAGGCCCTGCTTTTCGTTCGGGATACCAAAAAAGGTCGTTCAAGGTTCCGCACGCGAGCTCTGTCTTCTTCGCTGAACCGTCGCCCACGTGGGAGCCCATTCAAATATTTCCACGCACTTCGCTCGTCCTTTGGCCGTGGTGTATGTCGCCCAGCGCAACTCTTACGTTAGCCAACGACAAATAAGACGTGTTTGCCAGTCCCGTGGGACGAGGGGAATTTCGCGTGGGCAAACACTCTCGCGCACGAAACAAGAGCGAATCTCACTTTGGCATTTTTATCCAAGACTCTATCTGTAACATTTGAAAACTTTGATTGCCAGCCAATTGAAAATCGAACTTTTATTTCAATCCAAGAAACATCTTGTAAAGTATAAGATTATAAAGTGGGTCTCCAACATTTGATCATGTTGGCAACCTCGTCAGGTACACTTTTTTTGTGTACTCGTAATTTTTTACGATTAGCTTGGAATTTCCATTCGGGTGAATGAAATTTTCCAAGATTTATTTATCGGTTCCACAATTGGAGGGCTAAGACACACAGCCAAAGGGGCATCGCCTACGTGGACGTGCGTGGGACTCGAAAATTTGCTGCGCCGTGTCGCGAATGCTAACGCAGATGAAACACGGACGAATCAAAGATATCCCTCCGTTTTCCATGTCAGCCCAATGTTCAGAAAGCCTCGACAATTTAATATTCCTTGACTCGCCTTTATCTGCGCGATATTTAAATTTCATTGGAAATTCGGTTGGAAACAATTACTTTTCCCTTCTTCTTTATGAATGAAGTGCTGTAATAGACTGATAGTAAAATATGCGGTTGAACGAAACTTGCCACGAGCATATTCACAAAAGGAACTGCAACTTCCGGTATTAACGTATTAGGCTCTTGCGTTGCACTTTTCTAAATCCGCCGACGTAACGCGAATGCATAATGCGCGGCCTGCCTCGTGGGATCAATTTTATTTTTATATTTGAATGTTTGCATCACAAAAATGTGTAGAAAGTTGGCTTGAATTTGCATCGATGAATATACATCAACCGAGATCTCGCTGTAGGAGTTCTCGATTTCAAATCACAAATCTAATTTTAAGTTTTCTTTTTTTTTTTGTCATCTCGTTTCCAAAACTTTGTTTTTTGTATAAAACCATCTGGCCGGTTGATTGACAAGATTTGATTGGTTCTTTTACAAAATGATCTTCATGTTATTTTTTCACGCTTGAAATTAAATTGAATTCAAATTGTTTTTCGTTTTTATTAAATGGTGTCTTTTTGCAGATTAAATTGGACTTTCAGACGCGTATCATTCGGTCTGCTATGCATATGGGTATAAATGGAGCCACTGGCTCCGGCTGTCTTTTCCGCTCTGTTTGCTCGCTGCCACGCTGGGTTCTCTTCAGTCTAAGACAGAGGCAATGCCAGTCAACCGGAAGCAAACCACCGGAACTCTCACATGCCTCGAGACCACCGCCTCCATTCAATTGTGTCTAGGAACTGTCCGAATAAGTCATTAGCCACATTCCTCATGTTCCATTCGCACTTTTTGTAACTCGAGAATTTCGTCATCATTCATTAACTTGGAGCTATTCAAAATGTTACTCAAAGACTGGGAGTTGCAACGCCAAATAAGAGATTCAGCAATGTTCATCGTCAAGGAATCAATTAAATTCGAACCTCACCTCAATTTGTTGAATTAAACATGTCAAAATGAAACGAACATTATAATATTGCATTCAGCCGAGCAACATTTTTAATTGTTCATTTACTCAAATAATTATTTAAGTAATTATTTATTTGCAGGTAATTAATTTGAAAGGAAATTAAAATGAGAGTTTTAATGAAACATTATGTTTTTTTTTTCCTTTTTTTCACATCAACAATTAAGTTTCTTAATTTGAAGGAATTAATTATCCCGAAGTTGGCAAAACGCAATTATCAGCTTCCACGTATCGCTCGGTGTGAGCTTTGCTGAATCATCGTCATTTTCATTGCAGGCCCTTGAAAAATATGAGTTCGTTAAAGCATATAAAGATGCATTTCTTCGTAATCATTTGAACCATCCATTGTTAGCGATTATCACGAATATCTCGTTCTTACAACAGTCTTATGAACTTCGCCACATTAGCCAGCTTAATTAAGGATCTTTTTTTTCACCTATCGCTGATCAGTTTGCCCTGGCATGATCTTTTCAGAGCAATTTCCAACGTTGTCGAACGGTTTCCGGTTTGTTTGCACAAACTTAGCACAAATCGTGAACAGTTATTAAGATTCTAGACTGGACCCATCCATAATCGATGAATTTTGGGATATTTTCGTAAACAAATATTTGGTTTGTACAAACGAGTAGTATAGTCATCTAGATAGACGTAATGATACTCCTCGTTGATCGGTATTCTACAGTAGCAGGGCGCGTGTGGAATTCAAAACAGGTACATATTCATAGCACGAATACCGGTGGCATTAATTGAACCTTCGGATTCCAAAAGAGGATAGCCTCCTTTTCAAAACAAAAAAGTATCGAGCTAATGTTTGATTTTGATATGCTTTAAGTAGCAAAGTTATCTGTCATCATTTGACAGACAATTTTGTCACTTAAGTATATATATAAACAAAATTGTCTTCTATCAAATTTTTTACAATTTATTCATTGTTTTATAAAACGAAAATTGTATAATGTTATTATTTTCATTATATAATATTAAATTAAACAAAAATTGAATTATTAATTCAAGTTTGATTAATTGATATTAATTAATCAAACCTAATTGTACAATTAAGTATGAAGTAATAGCGACCGGGCGAACAGTTATTTTTAGCGGGTTTAATAATTTTGTAGGGCTTAACGCGGCTAATCACTTTGTGTGCTGCTCCATGCACCGGTAGCAGGAAAAGATAGCTCGCTTCCTCGCATTGTCTTTGCCAAGCAGCCAGTTTAAAGACATGGGAGCGGATGCAAGCTGTACGCTCCATCAGCTGTCTCGAAAAAAAAAAATAATAACCGCGAGAGAATTCAAGCTTTTTAATCTTGCTTCTTCCTTGAGTGAAAAATTGAACAAAGTTAATGTACACTCATGAGCAAGGACCTTCATTCCCTTTGCGAGGAGTGAAAACAAAAATGATTTTGTTCCAAAATAAATTCCGATAAACAAAATTGTTGAAATACAAATAGTAAATAATTTTGAACTCTCTAATCATGAAGACATGTTTATAATTAATCAAAAATGATTACAGATGTTCGAGTTTGATAAACACATAATCCAACGTATATATAATCTCGGTGCATCGGTAATTTTAACAATTCTATCAGCGCATCTTTTTTTTTCTTTATTTTTTCTTACGATGTTATTCAACGAGGAAAAAAAAATAAATTGTTCAAATTCCAAAGATTCAGAAGAGAATTTCCGAATGCAAAGTCGTCTTTTCTTCATTCATCATTTGACTGCTAAACAACCTGACCAGTTGTATAATTCAAGACAACTCCAAATCTAGGTGGATCTTGTTCTTGTAAGCGTTTCGCGATACCGGCCCACTCGGCGCTCTTATCAGATTCGCACGATTTCCTGTCACGTCTTTTGCCATACGTACGAGGCGTTGTCTGTTCAGGTTGTTGTCATAGAATATTGATCGGTTTCAACTTCTTTCAAATTGAAATTTCATTTTAAAATGTATTTTCAAATGTTGTATTCGGTGAAAATGAAATTTGATTCTGATGTCATCTCTGCTTCTCCGATTGAATGAAATGGTAATGGATTTTCATAGAGATGGAGTGATTGATTTTGTTCAAGTCCAAAATTGAATTGAAAGTTCGTAGGTCGATTGAAAAGCCGGTGAATATGAAGGGAAGAAACGAGAGAGGATGGCAGGACGTGAGTTTAGCATAAACTGGCGTTTCCTTCTCAAGGAAGCGCTGCAATTACAGCGAGAACTTAAGAGGATCTGCGCCCTGGCTGCGTTACGTCCTTTCCTCTGTTTAGCAAATCTGCCTTTCCGGTTTTAAGCCGCGGATGTGCGTCTCCCTCTCCGCTGCCCCACTTCCTTTCAAAATGCTATCTCTGACATCACGCCAGTCTATGTCTCTATTTATTAATACCGTTCATTTTTTTTTTATTTTTTCTCTAAATTTTATTTCAAACCATTTTTGTTCGATTGCTTTAAAATGAACTGTAGAAATATTTTAAATTAATTATTCTTTTTAATAGACAATTTGTTAATAAAATAAATGAGAAATCAATTGATAAAACTATCGTTGCAATGAGTATCTCAACGTCAAGCAGAGTAAGTGTTTGTTGAAGTGTTGGATTGTTCATAAACATTCATCTGATTAATAATGAAACAAGGAATTGCAAAAGGCATGTATCATATAACGATGGTCATGCTCGGTTGTGGCTTGTTATAATTGTAGAGATGAATACAGCATGGCGTTACACAATCCGGTATATAATCTAATTAGGAAAATTAATTGACTTTTCTTGTTACATTACAAGTCGTTCCATGTCGGATACCAGTCATATCCAGATTAAAAACGTGTTGCTTCTTTTGCGAATTCAGAGAAAAACAGGTGCTACTGTTACAAATTCCCTCGGCAAACACGCAACTCAGACGCATATTTTGTCGGAAAATAGAATTTAGAAATTTTCCACTCTCTCTGATCTGAAACTAAAAGAAAAATTATACTTATTATCAACACTGGATCAGGCATATTAATTCGAGTATTGATCTCAAATCATTGCATTCAATTTGAATAACAAATGCGACGATTTTTGCTGTTTTGTTCAATCTTAAACATTGAATCTTGAAGGTGTATAATCAAGTAGATTATATTTGCAAATTGAATAAATCAAACAAATCCGCGGCCTCTTCTCTGGTAAATGTTAGCGTCTATTTCGCTATCTTTTCGCAAAATGTTTTTCGGCATTAGGCAACGCCAGCGTAGGCGTCGCGACACGCTCGTCCGCTTAATAAATTCCGCTCGTTTTCCTCAGAAAGCGCGTCCTCTCGAATGACAAACAGACTTTACAACTTGCAATAAATACTATGTTGATGAAAAAACTGTCAACTTTATCTAACAATTGGCAAACTATACATTTTAAGTGTTTTTTTTTTTTTTTTTTTTTTTTTTTATCCATTCCTGATAACCATTTTTTTTTACTTTTAACTTTCGTTGATTTTAATTTTTTCTGAGAGAATATGCTAAACACGTTTTATGAATGAGTAAGATTTTTTTTTTTTTTTTGATAGATTGAATTCGTGGATCAATTTCCGGTCAGTTTTCGTGTCACTTTTCGTCATTATCTATTTAAAATTTGCTTAGCGGGTCGTTGCACTGCTCGTTCATTCAGCTCTCCGCTCTGAATCGACGCGGGGACCAGTTTCTATTGTGTACCCGACGCCCGCACTGTGACCCATTTCTTCGCGTCACAGTCGCTCGACAAAACATTTCCGCTCTTCATTTGCGTGACCATTTTCTTTGGAAAAATGATTTATCCTTTCCAGAAAAATTGCACACCTCAAAATGTTAGCCAATGTATGCAAAATATTTCAATTCATTTTATTTAGGTGGGCGAGAGGGAATGTTTTAATTGAAACAGAAATGAAAAATTAATTGGATTATCGGTCGTTCTCACGAATTGGGCAATTTGTAACCGGATATCCGAATTACTCGAAATTACTTGAACCGGTTGCACCCTCAGATCCGGGTAATTTCAGATGATTTTCAGCAATTTCGTTTAATTTATTTTGTCCGTGCCAGCATGAACGGAGTATCGCGCGCTAAAATGTTGCGAACCTTTTACCGAGTCTCAGGAACTTTTTAATGAATCATTCGTTTGTGGAATTATAGTTATTTCATTTAATAATGAGACCTTGCGATATGAAATGATGAGAAATAAGTCAAAGTAATCACACAAATTAGCACTCAAGTTCAGAATAAATGCCTTCAAATTTCCATCAATTTTATTGACTGCAATTAAACAATAATAACCTCCTTTACAATGTACAATCACTGATAAAAATTTGAATGTGAAAATGTTTTCTCTACAAATTCAACGATATCTGACGGTGATGAAAAAAGAGAAAAAAGTTTGATAGTTTAAAATTAAACCCATGCCACTGACGTTTAAAAATTGCTATTTTATCCACCGTGCCATAATAAATGCTATTTTATAATACTAACAATACTGTTTTTACATTTGAAAAAAGAATTCTGTAAAAGTTGTTGTCAAAAGTTAATGTTTTTTTAGATTAGAAACATCCGATCCATGCTAAACAATTCTACATCAAGTGATAATAAGACAAACAATTGCAAAAAAAAATATTACAGTGAATCAGTGATGATGATTATCTATTAAATGGAAATTTGCAAACAATTCGGTAACGTGACTTCAAAAGTTAGACTGAGATGAACAAAAAAAACCTCTCCTGGCAATTATCGTTCGTTCATTTCGCAATTATCCTAAATCTTTTTCCTTTCAGGATAAGAGACATGGCCTCGTGTTGTTTCGGGGGTCGTAAGAGTTATGCGGTGGTTTCGAGGGCAGCCAAGGAATGCCGGGTCATGGTCGTGGGTCAGCCATTGTCGTTTAAAACTCCTCGAAAGTCGCGCTCCTTGTTGCGCGCGCGCACTCCCGTGGTGCCATCTTGCGCGCGAGGGTTTCCCCCATGCGCGGCGGCGGTTATTTTGCAAAATTGTCGTGCTCCTTTTCTTGTAGCCGAATCTATTCGGACGTAGGCGCATGCGCTTGGCGCGACACCTTTGAAGTTGCCACGTGTAGAGATTCGGATTCTTGGAAGCGGATATTTTCGTCGGCTCCGATGGAACTCGTTGATTAATCATTCGCCTAGCCGATGTCGCTCTTTCCGAGACCAAGACGCAAACAGAAACTCAAAAACGACCGCCTTCCGCTATGCCATTTTTCATTTACGTCTCACCGTCTAAAATTAATTCAAAAGAAATTGAAATCATTTACCATCATTAGGACATTTCAAATTTTGCATCCGCCCAAACAACCAAACCCCGGACAATTTTCATTGTCATTGGCGCAAAATTTTCCATCTATTGACCACCAAAATTCTACCAAAACTGTTAATTTGTTTAAGTCTCTTGCTCTTTGTTGATTGTTTGTGTTTGTATTTGAACGTTACTTTTGTTGTTGTTTCTTATTTTCATCGAAGAACCCGTCGTCCCTCGCAGATCTGTATGTTTCTTAATTACTCGCACGGCATCGCTCGACAAGTGGAATGAAGTTGGACTGGCGCCGAAAATAACTTGTGACGCATGCTACTCTCATGCACCGGACTGCACTACGAGAGATGCGTAGAAATGTATGCATCTATAAAC
Source organism: Trissolcus brochymenae (assembly GCA_030523145.1). Taxonomy (NCBI): domain Eukaryota; kingdom Metazoa; phylum Arthropoda; class Insecta; order Hymenoptera; family Scelionidae; genus Trissolcus; species Trissolcus brochymenae. Next base: position 203,651 of record JAQQRF010000093.1, read on the forward strand.
ACAAGTTCGCAGAAGTCGTGAGAGGTCAGGCACGCCCTTTCAACGTAATTAGTCATTACCGTTTGCATCTCTCAAAGCTCCCAAGTTTTCGCCACCGAAAAACCCGGCTGGAAAATTGTACGGACAAAATTGCATAAGAAAATTGCACACTCGTGAAGAAAATTGGATTTATAAAAAAGGTAAACTAATCACATTTTTTTTGTATCTCAGTTTGAGAGATTGGATTGGCATCTCAACTTATTGAATGTCATTGTCGCAATTTATTTCGACGCCACGTGTATTGATTTGTTTACTTTTCTTGTTCTACATTGTTGTTTTGTTTAAGCATCGGAATGGGGGGCTTTTTTTTCTACTTATCAAACGAGTTTGAAAGAAGCAAGTTCGTTCAGAATCCAACAGAGTATGGAAGCGCTTCGAACTCTAGCCGGAGAGCATGAATGGCGAATTATGCAAAAGATAAAAGCCGTCAAGGATGAAACCATTACGGTCTCGGCTCGAGCGTACTACCGCGCGACTTGTTTCGTTGTTTCTTTGAATAACTTTGCATATGTACACATGCACCATTGGACGTCACAATCGGTTTTATACTGCCCACGGGATTAAAGCCAGGTTATGACACTCTCTTCGCTATTTACACTTTTTTTTTATAATTATTTACATTTTTGATTGAAAATAATTGTTCCTGTGTTCAGAATGACTAGAAATTTTTAATCTGTTTAGAAACTCTTCAAAAATGTTCGACAGAAATGTTCAAAGTTTAAATCTTATTGTTCAATAACTTCAGAATTACTCAAAATAATGAGTATTTTTTACAAAAGGATTTTGAACTTTATTGCCGATTTTATTGTCGCAGGTTCGATAATCAGTTAATCAAAATTTTGAAATTAGAAATTTCTAACAGATAATTGTTAATATAATGTGACGGAAATTTATTGCTTGATTATATATTTGATGTTCAACAGGTTTATTGCTGACAGACTTTTGTCTGAGGATTGCATCGTGATCATCGTTATCAGTTTGACTCTGAGGTGTCGGTTGCGTATCCGGTTGTTGTCGGGTGCTATCGCTATATTCATATGACACGCCACAGCGAACCAGAAAATGATACAGAAAATTAGATAAAAGAATAGAATGGGTGAGATTAACGCGAAGAAAGACTCGGACAGTACATCCGTTAGATATAACCTTACACTCTTATTGATTTCTGAACTGCTGATATGAAAACAGCAGGTCGAACATGAGACAAAAATTTCGTATCGAAAATCGGAAGCGAGATTGCAAGCAGTACGACTTATTCCGGATGCGCGAACGCCTCGGTTGGGCTCCCAAACGAAGAAGCTATTCTTGGACGAAAGCGCGCCCCCGGCACATCATTTTGCTTATAACGTTTACGGTCCTATCTCTCTCCGGAATCTTACTTTTGTTTCGCAATATTTTCACACAAAAAGAAAATTCTCTGGTAAAAACTGTAACTCTATTTTCAACTCTTACGTTCTACTTGAATTCTTAAATAAACATTTTATAATAATTAAGATGGATGTTATATAATAAAATGGTTGTCTAGAAATAATGATTCCTGAAATTCAATTCATCAATTATTTTATTTTGATGAATTAAAATTGTTGTTAAGAAAGGACAATTTTTGTCGCTTCTAAAAATGTTCCATAAGCAAACTCTAATGAGCAGAGCTTATTTTTTCGCCGGCGAATTGAGTCTCGTGTAATCTTGGTTTGTCTTCATTTAAAAATACACGCGAGGAATCCCTTCAACTGTGATCCGTCAATTGACTGTTGGTACACACGCTGACTTAGGAGTGGCTGAAAGAAATTTTTTTCCCTGACGCGTATGTATACCAAAGAAAACATCGCGAGCTTAAGCCAACACACTTTGATGTGACGAGTATCCAGCGGTGTCCTTTTTTTTTTTCTTATTTATTTGGTCCTTTTTCAAGCCCGGTTGTTTCTTGCTCGCAACTTCAAGAGCGACACGTTTGAAACAGTCAAACATGCGTTCGCAGATTTATTAGTGCGAGAGTTTTTTTTGGTCCCTCATTTTTGCGTCTCCTAGATTTTGGTGGTCCGGTTTGTTTGGCAGCTTGTAGTAATTACGAGCGAATTAATGGCACGTTGTGTTCGCGAAAATGTGACAAAAATTATTATATTATAGACCCAGATCACATTTGATCTGGTGAATGTTGTTGAGAAAAAACCTGATTGAAGAAGAAATTAAAAGTTAAGGAGGAACCATTGTGATTGTTGTATTTTTAACTTGAGTTTTTTTTCTTCCTTTGCAGTATGCGGGCATTCGTATCGGTCCAGTCGTCAAGAAGGACGTGATGAAGGCGTCAATCATGCTGGAACATGACAGTCAGTGAGTATTCATCAGTTTGTCTTCTCAACAAAAAAAACTGCAATTAATATAACGGATAAGAAAATCATCTAAAAATATATCTTTGGTAATGCATATTTGAAATATAAATATATATATTTCATATTGAAAAGTCATTTGAGGCGTAAAATTAAAGTTGATTTAGAAGAAGGAAAATGAAATAATAAGAGGTATCTCATAGTCATTTATAACGTCAGTTTTTTTGTTTGTGTGTTCCGGTGGCGGACCAGTGTCCATCAAGAGGAAGTAGCCGAAAAAATCGTCGGGTCTCGCGGTTGATTAAAACCAAGTCGCCGAAACGGATATTGCTTTACGGATTGTCGAGCGTCTCTATCGCAGTGCCGAAACATAAAAACCTGAAAGCGGGATAAAAAAGATTGAAAGCATAGAAAGAAAAAAAAATAAGATAAAACAGTAGTCGAGACGAAAGGCTTTGTCCTCCTGTCTGGACCACCGGAACTTGAAAATAGCTTTCTTGGAAATGATTCGGTTTTGCTTTTTAATCAGAAAGAAAAAAATTAATCAAAATAAAAATGAAACAGTGATTATTTATTTGCAACGAAAAATTTTTTCCATATTTGTATAATATACAAGTCTTAACAGGGATGGTATTATTTAAAATGTTTGACTATTTTTTTTTTTTTTTTTCAGGTACGCCACAATTCTTGCATTTGACGTGAAAATTGAGCGCGACGCTCAAGAACTGGCTGATTCGCAGGGCGTGAAAATTTTCCAAGCCGATATCATTTATCACCTCTTCGATAAGTTCACTGCCTACAGGGAGGAACTGCGGCAGCGCAAACGCGATGAGTTCAAACACATTGCCGTGTTTCCCTGCAAACTCAAAATTCTACCACAGGTGGATATTTTACCTTTTATTTTGTCAATAAATTTAATACTAATAAATGAAAAAAGGCCACTCTTGCTCCAATCTAACATGGACGTTTCTATTTTGTTTATTAAATATATTTTTATCATTTATTTAGAAATAAATGTTTGCACCAAACCAAAAATCAATACAAAAATTATATGTAAAGAAAAGTTCTGATTTGTGAGCGATTTTTGTGAATGTAAATTGAAATTTCGAGGTGTCTTGAAAACTCGTTTACACATACTCTCTGTCAGGCGTACGTGCGCTTGCAGCAACAAATATATATATAAGATGAGCGTTTATCACCGGATGCACACTCAGCGAACAGCGGAGTCGAGAGCCGACAGGAAGTCGGAGCTCGGCATAGGGTGACGTCGGACCCCCGTCAACACGAACGCTCGCCGGAAATGATACCATTTCACATCGATCGATCGCCTCACCTTATTCGTTCTAATCAAACGCTCAATTTCGTCTGGCCAATCTCATCTCGTTATTTATCTAATACAAATCTACTCGGTTAAAGTTGCTGTTCTCTTGTAACGTTCACGATCAGATCAGAGTGGCAATTTTTTTAATTAATTGAGTACATTACTAAGCACGAGTTATAAAATACAATAAAGTACAATTATTCTTACTTTTTTTCAATTGCGCTGATTGAGTTTTCCTCTTTTTTTCCAGTTCATCTTCAATTCGAGAGATCCGATTATCATGGGAGTGATGGTTGAATCTGGCATTGTGAAAGAGGGTACGCCTCTTTGCGTACCAAGCAGAGAAGTGAGTACCAAATTTTAAAAGAAAAAAATGTCCGATCTGTTGTCAGTTTCTTTTAATTTCCAACCGGAAATTCAATCTACGTTTACAATTCATTCAGATATTATTTCAAGAATTACAAAAAAAGTTCCTCAACACTCAGTTCGGAGAAAAAAAGAAGAGTAGGGTCCATAAATTGTCACAAGCGATTACTCTTGAATTCACACGAGAACCGGAAATCGAAGACGAATTTAAATAAAACAGGTTTATGATGTGACAATATTATGATTAGCTCTTTAAAAGGCGAGAGACCAAAGCGTAGAGTTACACAACTCCCGGTGATAATCCCAATTTAATGGTACAATAATATTCTTATTAACTTTTGATCGAACGTCGAGCTCGATAAATCACGATTCTCGGTGCGATACTACAAATTTATTGGCCAAGTCTGGAACGACCCAGTGCGATCTTTAAATTCACTTGGGACTTTGCGTTTATCTGAAAATAATGAAGTAATGACGAATTATGTAACGACTCAAATTTTGTCTCACGAGAGAGGTGAAAGATCAACAGTTTTTGGTATTGAATTTGTGGGCGTCGGATCGTTTCTTTTTTTTGTCTCTTTAATTTGCTTTTGAAATTTTCGTTGTCTTATATGGTTGTGAATGAAAGGTTACAATTTATGGGGGAAATTTATTTATTGAGTGTTAACAATTTTTTTTTCTTTTCTATTTTGACGGAGACGAGCCTTTGAAAAAAAAAGTTGTTACGATGAAAGAAAATGGGCAGGGAAGTGAAATAACGATTGGGTGTCGTATTTATAAGGGATATTTTTACTGACGTCGCCGCCTACGGACGCCAAGTGTCAGGCACTTATGACCGGCCGTGCTTTAGTGCACGTAAGGTGAGGACAACCTGGTCTACCTACGAGAATCTCGTCTGCAACGACGAACAGGTTCACCTACACGTCTCCACCATGCGAACTAATTTATTTAATTTTATTTAAGAACCGCATTAAAAGTGCTCAACAGAGAACCGTAATTGACCACTTTGATTAAGTTGTTTCAAACCAACCAGAATTGACCAATTAAAAAAAAAAGAAAAACGTGCTTGTTGAATAACTTGAGCTTGGAGATCAAAAAAATCCGGAGCCCAAAAATGTTCCAAACTCTTTTTCATACAAAGTACTAAATCTCCAACGCGAAACCCCAGGTAGCCAATTTTTTAATCTTTTTGTCTTGCAAGAGTAGGTATTATTCTCAGCCTGACATTTATGAGTACTTTCGCGAAGGCAAAACTTGTACTCGCGACTACTACGATACACGTTTTTTTTTTCCTTCTCTTTTCAATCTTTCATGCCAATGTTTGTATTTTAAAACGCAATAATTTTTAAAGTAATGAAAAGGCGATTGTGAACAAATTTATCTTATCCGTTGTTTTGTAATGGAATCTTGAGGATTTTGTACGTTTGGATGCTTATAAGGTTGCAGCGAAAGGATGAGGTTCGCTGATCCGATAATTTGCATGTTTTCACCATTAGAAGAGATGGTGCGCGTCTGCAGGCCCTTTTTCTCACGAGGTCCGACCCCCATTGGCCTCCGTGGCCTCGTGACTCCACGTACGTATACACGGTGTTACTAATGGTTACAGTTACGAGGCTTTTCGCTCCACTGGATGTTTATTTTCCTAGAAACGCGAGGCAGACTTGGCTACTCGAAATTAAATAAGCGCAATTGATATGTCTTTGAATTTAATTTCAAATCATAATTCTTTTTTATTCATTCCAACAATCTTTTACCGTTGAAATGAAACATTGAAACTAAATTGTAAAATGACAATTTAATTTTGATTTAATTGTAATTTTGATAACACTCAAAAATTGAATTTCTGTTTACTTCGACTGTTTTATTAAATAAAGAGATAACCCATTGTACAAAACGTATAACAAATTTAATAATTAATAGTTTTTTGAAACAATGTATGTGATTCGAGATTGAATCTAGTTTGAAACTACCATATCGTTCTAATGGAATCCAAATTTGTTTAATCTTAATATGTATGTTCATAAGAAACAATGGGCAGTTTAAAACAAAAACTAATTTGAAAATCGTTCGGCATAACGACACTTTGATATTAATATCAACTTTAAGAATCGATATGGCATTGTCTTGGAGCCTACGCTAACAGGCGAAACGTGAATGAAATAACAAAGCAATTTCCGCGGCGCAACATCCCGGAAACCGACGGCGCTCGTCACCAGACGGATGTTTCGCTTTCCACGGATTTTGGATTTTTGTCGCCGCCACCTACGATAGCGCGCCCTGTTCGCCACCCACCTGGACGCACCGCGACCATACCGACGAGCCGCGCTCAGTTGCTTATTCTGCTTACGCTTTTTACGCCACCGCAACGACATCACTCCCCCGGTGCATTCTTCAACTCGCCCGCGCATATAGAAAGCGCTCGAAAACCCGCCATATAGTTAGCCCACGTTTCTCAGCCAGACACAATGAAGCACCTGAAAATCTGTCATTTTTTTCAATTCACATTTTGATTCATTTGCAAGGCTCATACTCATTTAATCTTTATTTTGCAAATCTTCTGCTTTACTTTTATTGTAAAAAAAAGAAGGTGGAACCTATCCAGTCGTTAAATATTTATCTGTCTGTGATAATTTTTATTGCTAATTTTGCCCCGACGTTTATTGATTATTAAATCAACAACGAAACGATTTTATTTGATTTTATTTTCAACGATGGAAATTATTATTTTTGGTATCGAGAATCGTATATCTGATAATTCACTAATCTTGCAATTCATATGTGGAGTTGTCTGACAACAGGAAATTGCACGTAGATTGAATTAATGAAATTCGATTTGGAAAGGATAATGTTGCTTTTGATTGCAGCTCATAATTAAATTAACGCTCGTTGAAATTAGTTTCGTTCAATTTATTCTAAAAATGTCGACGGAAAGGTTGAATTATGTTAAATGTTTCAAATATTTATCTATCATCTTCGTTGCATGAAACATTAATTAAGAGATCAAAGTTTAAATAATTTTGTAACTCGAGACAAAATAATTAAAATGATATTAAACATTATTAAACATTGGTCACAACTTTTTCATTCATTTTTATGAGTTTTGTTTGTAATAAAATTCAATTGACATTCACTGAGGCTGACATTTTTATTAAAAAAAAAAGACAACGAAGAACTGCAACTTGGAACGGTCGCCAATGCAGTGGCATTATTGTTTCTTTTTTGCTCGCGAACCGCCGATGATCCTGGCCGGATGTCGTTTGTCACGAAACGTTGGCTTAGGTCAGGATTTACGCGCGTGAATCAATGAATGGCGCGGACAAAATTTTTCCTTAAAATAAAAGACTCGTGACTGTGCAAACGATTGGATCATTTCATTCACAAAACCCGTCTTCGTAACCCAAATAACGGACAATCAAAGAAAACATAAAATATGAATTGGCGATTAAATAAATATTGTGCAAGATAAAATAAACTTATGAATTGAACCAGATCAATATGTAATTCGCAGATAAGAAAAACTGTGAATTGAAATGAAATATGAAAGAAATAATGAAAGAAATATAATGTAAATTAAAATAAATGTGTGATTGAAGGAATTAAATAGAAAGGTCAGATATTTATGTAACGTACGAAAACGTAAGACTGGCATTATCGCGCGATCCGTCTTGCCGAGGTTTTCGTCCCCCGTGCTTTTTTATTTCTCGTTATCGGTGCGTCGGTTGCGCAACGACAGACTGCAATGGCTCGACGGATATCCGGTCGAATCTTTTGAATTAAACGTCACGCAAATCTTCGTCTCTATTTTGTCTTATCATTTTTTTTTCTTCTTGTTTACTCAGTTAAGCATAATGTTTGTCATTGGAAAAGTTGCAGAAAAAGTAGAACGCGATAATGAAGCTTTTATCCGGACCTGATAAACTGCTTTGCAAATCGCATTTTCTTTATTTTTCTCTTGAACAAAAAACAAAATCCGTGCTAAAAATCAACTCAATTTTACTACATCTCACTATTCAAAAGATATTCAACTTATTTTGTTTTCATTCAGCAAATAACGAATCATTATTTACTATTCATTTACTACGGAATTTACTATTCAATGTTTTATCAAAAAAAAAAAAGTCCATTCATCATGCTAATTCTCAGTTGAATTAATTTCAAAAAAAGATTTGAACAATCGAATACAATTTTTTAAATTTAAAATTACGGATGAGTGAATGAAAGAAAGATTTTATGTTCATAGGTAGAATTTTAAAAGCGAATAAACACGGCTAGCCTCGCGATCAGACACAAGCGCTTAGAAGCGAACCGGAAGCACAGCCGGATGTGATATGTCATCGATCCCAGCTTACAAAATTAAATATTTCGGTGTGCCCAATTAGCCGGATTTGATAAGTGACTTCCTGCGCATCAAACTTTTTCACGTTCATTCATACATATTCATTCATACATACCTCGCATACTTGCCTCCCTCCTCGGACATAAAAATAATAATTGAATTCAAATGAGTCCAATTACCATCGCCAGTTGGAAACTCTTCGGCCAAATAGAGAGATAATGATTATACAAGAGGGGGGGAGGGGGGTGGGAGGACGTAATTAGAGAGGTGTCGAAAAAAATATAGAGAGAGTTATCGGCTCATGCAAATATTGAGCACGATATTTGTCGTGTTTGCGCGATTTACAAAAGAGTCGTGCGCGCGTATGTACACTTCTGCACCGGATGCGTCCTTATCGCTTGCCGTCGCTTGCCACGGAAAACGGATGTCCCGTTTCCAACGCTTCTCGAGGGAGGTACACTAGATTGCGCGAGAACAGCGTCGGATGCAGATGCGTATAAATTTATCAAACGTGATGCTTCGAGTATTTTTGTTTTTCATTTTTTACTGCCATTACATCCGGTTACTTTGATCCTCCAATAAAGAGACAATATAGTCAATATGAATCAATTTGTCTTATTTTTTAATTTAATTATTAATGCTAATTATGAAAGAGATAAATATAATAGAACAGAATGATGATGGTAATAAATGTATCTGAATATATGCCATTATGAATAAATAAATATGAGGCTTAATATTTTTTATCGCCGAATTTCTAAGTTGACCGAAGGTTACATTCCAAACGGCTTTGCATTTTAGGATGCATCTTGTTTGACTTTTTATCTAGCCGCGGATCAAGAGCATTTTAAATATACTCGCGTCTTTCACGCTCGGGGACTTTGTAGCTTATGAGCGATAACTCCATAAGCGGCGTTGCGGGGACGGCCCTTTTTCTTTCGCCACGTTTCCACGTTCTGCTTTTTATGGGCGCGGGCGTCGGGGCTGATTTGTGCCGACGTTTAACTGCCCTCTTCGCGGAACGAGCTCGGCCTCCCTCGCACCCCCTGGTCTAGGTTCCAACATACTTTTATTGCTGGCGCGTCAATGGGTTGTGTTATAAAATGCTTCGTGCGATTGCAAAAACAAGACAAAAAGAATGTCACGTTTTTTGAGACACATTTTTTGACATTTTTTTCTGGTCACTGTAAAAATAAACGTTCGAACGAGAAATCAACGTTGAAACGGCAAATTTATTTTCATAAGAAAAGAATTCGGCTGTCTTGTATAATTTGTCATATTTTCAAGCCAGTTGATCCGGACATAAAATCCAGATTTAACCTTCTCTCATCCTTAAATGATTTGTTTTATTTTTAGTTATCCCTAGGCTGAGTGTCTAAGCTCCAGACTCACTTCCAAATTGAAAAAGTCGGTTATCAATTTGAAATAAAAAATTAAATCCAACAAAAATAGAACCAATTACAAATCATAGATTATTGAATGAAAATTTGTTTGATGAAAATTGTATTTCAATTTTGAATTAAAGTGAGCTTGAAATTCAGTGAAATTTATTTATAAGACTGAAAAATTCGCAAGAAAGTGTCGCAGACGGCATAAATCGATTAAGAGCCCCTGCCCTCAATCGTCACATAATGCGATCACGGGGGTTTCGGCAATAAAGGCGAAATACGATTGGCGCAGGCGCGTGTTCGAGCATTTTTCTGCCCATAAAAATTGCGCGACGTCGCGTATTGACGCGCGCGACGAAAAGCGCTCGTGACGATAAAGAATCTAATTCGGTGCGGGCCACGAAAATAGACTTCCGGTTCCCGTCTCGCGCGGCGTCTGCTTTCAAGCTATGCCAAAGCGACGGTTGCCTGCAACCGCGGGACCTAAGCGCGTTTACTAAACATAGGTCCATTCATAAAAGCCAAACCGACACCAATCTTAGGTGTCGCATGAAAAAGATGCAGTTACCCCTCCCTCTCACTTTCTGTCTCTCTTGGTTCCTCTCATCTTTCACTTTCTTGTTGCAAAAATTTGTCATGTCATTTTATCTCCGTGCAAGACAATTCTCTGCCAAGGAACGAGAATTTTAAATAAATTTGAAAGCTGCCTGTAAAAAGAGAGATTTAAATGAAGACATTTTTTGTAGTTGTTTTCGATTATTTGTATTGAATCTTAAATGAAAAGGAAAAAACGTTAAAAAGATTGATTACAAGTTTAAAATTGTAGAAAAAAAGTTGTTGAGTTCCGAATCCAGAAATAAGTCCGGAACGTCCAAACATTTTAATTCGATTAATGTCGATTACCAGTTTTCTCTCCACCAGTCGATTGATTACTTTTATGTTTCTGTCTGGTTTATAACAGACCACTTCCGTCGTAAATATTTCAGCCAGGTCATCGATCTTCGGGTCGATTAAGGTCACGATGGAACAGAAGTTACTGATTTTTTGAATTACAATTAATATTACAATTGCAACTTTAACCAATAGCCAGAGTGCATTTCTCTCACTGTTGTAAACATTTCCAATCAAAAATACCGACATTATTAATTTAAAATACCGAAAAAGAATTTATGCATGAACCTAAAGCTGAAAAAAAGGGAATGAAATCCCAATACCAGAGAGTACATTTTAAATCCATTACTATTTGATCAAATTGGTTTCTCGATTAATTTTCATCTCTCTCTCTCTCTCTCTCTCTCTCTCTCTCTCTCTCTCTCTCTCTCTCTCTCTCTCTCTCTCTCTCTCTCAATTTTTTTCAGGATAGAAAAAACTGAGAAAGGGGAAGATATTGAAAAAGATAGAGTTGTAATTTTGGAATGCTGATCAAAGTTGAGTCTGCGAGTTTTATATTTCTCATTGCAAAATATCAGTCGTGGCTTCATGTCAAACTTGTTATGTAAAGTGCTGTCGATGAATTCTCAGCCTGACTGTACTTTCATGAATGAGCTTCATTGACGGTCGATCCCCTTCGACACTCCGTGCGCCCGGCACGATAAATTCGCTCGCTAAGTCCTCTCTTCTTTGCCTCTCCTGACTCGTATCTGCTCGAGTTTGAACAGCTGCTCTTCTCTCCTTATTCAATCTCTTTTCATTTGTCATTTTTCATCTCTCAGCTGAACTACAAATTACAAATGATTAAATTTAATCGAAAAGAAAAATTGGACGCAAATTTTTCAGTTTGGGATGTGACACTTCTAGTTACGCCCCTGAGTTGGCCAATCGAACACCCTTCCCCCCCTTTCCCTGATTACCTCCTTCTTTTAGCCGAATTAAACAGTGGTCCACAATTGCAATGACGCGTTTATTTATAATCGCGTGCTTTCACATCCGCAAGATATAGAACAAAGCGGCCATGCGGCGATAAAAATACCCGTTTTATTCTGGATTGGATCCAAAAATCATTTTATAATTCTGCACGATGTTGCGTCTCTAATCGTGAATACTTTGCACACTACGTACGACCTTGCGCTATCTTCGTTAACAGAAACATTGCAGGTATAAAAAAGAATTGCTCACAATAACTGCAAATCGGTTTGAGGAACCAATTTGACGAACTAAGTCTGAACCAGCTTTGCCAGCGAAATTTCATTCTTGATTTGATTTCTAACAATATTCCATTTCAATCTGATTAGATTTATAGTGTGAGTAATTTTTTTTAAAATAACTTCAAGACTGATTTTAAATTAAAAAATAGAGAGCACTAAAGAGAAATTGAATTAATTTTAATATGGTATGATCTGAGGTATGATTTTATGATTGTAATTGTAAAATTTGATTTCACAGATCACAATTGAGGCAACTCTTATAAGATTTGATGACAGAAAAAAAAAGTAAAGTAAAACGGGACAAAAATTGACGAGGCTATTACGGGAATGGTGGCCAAGAGTGTCTGCACGTCGTGGGTATTTTGGCGTGGGTTTGGGAACACGGGATCGACATCCGGTCCGGCCGTTCATTGTCTGACGATCGACGCTTAGATTCGTAGGCATTTGCCGCACACACTGCCCACGGAATTCGTTGGCCTCGATATCATCTCCAAATTATTGCACGACACATCACTCTGAAAATCAATGTTCATTCAAATCAATTTGATAACAAGAATGTTGTCAATTAAAATTGTTTTTTAAACGTTATAAAAAAAAAAAGATACATTAATAAACACTTAAACAAGCAATTTTTTTAATTAAAAAAAGTTTAATTTTTGTGTTAAAATAGTAAATGTTCGTTTGTTTTCAATGAAATTGTTGAATTCTATAAATTCATTGAAACTGCGAAGGAATGTCTTGAAGTTTATTTGAAGATAAATAAAAGAGGAGAGCTAGAGGAAAAAAAGAACAAGTTTATAGTCGAAAATTTGATCAGGCCCCCTGCCAAGCGAAGGATGCGCGAAACCCACGCAGCTCGTTTATTTGCGACCTTCGTTAATTTGCAATCCTCCAGAAAGCGTCGAGCAAGACTTTAATCGAATTCCATTGACTCGTGCACACGTTTGCACATAAATATACGCACACCTGTGCTCCCCAGTCGAATCTACGCTTCTACAATTATATTCCACTGCAAACATAAACATGCTCCTCTTGGCCGTCGCTCATTACCTTTTTATTTTCTCCTCTTCGATTCCTGTAACATGTAAAATCCATAACTCAATCTCAGATTAACATTTTTCACGCAAACATTCGTTGTGTCAACATTTTTTTTTAAATTTATTTTGTTACTTTAATTTCTGTTTCAATTAAAAATTTGGCGATGTCGAGTTTAAAAATGAAATGAAATTGAACTCGTGACTGCAACAGGATCAGGAGCTGTCAGACCTCTGGACAGGACTAGATTTAGCGAGAAATTAATCGTCGCTCGAAGCACCGCTAATTGGCTTCCGGACCAATTTCCAATTGCGGACAAAGCATGAATTATTTATTGGAACCAGGTGCGGAGTATTCACGTGGGCACCTGATACTGTACAGTTGCAAACAAATCAAACAAATTACAAAAAAAAAAAAAAAAGAAAAGAAGTACCGTTAACAAAGCGGTAGGCGAGGACTAACATTTTTATCGTCATCAAATGAAAATCGTCCTTTTTTCATTGCTCATTCACTTCTTGTTTATTTTTCATTCACCGGTGGATTTGGTTGGCAGGCTGCATTTAATCAATCTCATTCACACATTTTTCGTGCGAGCCAATTACCGCGAGATGAAAAAAGCCTGATTTGAGTTTCGATCGGATGAAAAACGAGCAGAACGAGCGTCGTGATGCTGCAGCTTGTGTGGATGTGTCAAATTACGTTTCCTCGGCGTATCATGACGCGAGTTGACGTTTGTGAAAGTAGACTTCTGCGAGGTGTGGAATCTTTGGGTGCAGTCCAGATGAAGTCTGTACCAGTTTCGTGTAGGCCGAGAGCACCTAACGAACAAAAGCAACGTTTAGCAAAGATATATGCATTAACAAATTTATTTTCATTTTACAACTTTCGTTGCATGAATGAAAATTAAATTCTAAATGCTGTATCGAATTAAATTTACAGTTGCAAAATTACAGACCACACGGAGATTCTTATGCACATAAATTTAGATGTTTATAAAAATGTAAAAAAAAAAAATTGAATTTTGAGTGAATGAAAAAAATACCGTTTTATGCTCTTCAATTTATGAATGAAAAAGCGTGTTTTTATTACTTACAAAATTTAACAAAGATGTTTTTTTTTTAAACAGAACAGTTCAAAAAAAAGTACTGAATATAAAATTGTTCAATGAAACGAAAAGAAAATTATTTTACTATGTTCTTCAATTTATGAATGAAAAGTATGTTTTCATTATTACTTATAAAAACGTGACTCTTTTTTCTGAATTTAATTATAGATTAGTAGAATAAATAATTCGAATTAAATATACTGAAAGAAGAGCGCAGTTTGAAATTAGCAATTCAAATATGATTTTCGTGAATCAGTGAATTTCTGCAATCGAATGAAATAATCACTCATGTAACTCGGCTCTCGACATTTGCATAGTTATTTCACCGTTTGATTATATATTCATGGAAATAGCGTAACAGTAAGTTTAGTGTATCTCCTTCTGGAGCTGCACGTTGCAACCCGATGTTTATTCATAAACGAAATGCTCGCATGCATTATTCAGTCGGCTTTCGTTCATCGAACGGGGTCCGAATTCGGCACAGGAACTTCTTTTTTCGTTCTAACGTTGAGTGAGGACAACAAAAAACCCACGCCCAATCCTACGCGCCAAAGTGTTTTCAGACTCTTTCACAGAAATCTTCTTCCACTTATTTGTCTTATGTTAGACCAACCGAAGCCCACGTAAAATTCTAAAAATGAGAAAGAAATTAAAAGTATCTTTTAAAATGTAACATAATGTGTAAACAGATTATAAACCAATTTTTGTTGATTTTTGCTCTTTGAATCAAGTTTTGAATGTGTGAAGGAAATTTTAATTTTTCATTCAGCTCGCGTTTCTTGACGAACCTATAAGTCTACGGAATGCTGGGCGTGGACAGACCAGGAGACGTCTTCCACGTGGGCTGAGGTCCCCTACGTTTTCTTCCACCCTCGTCCGTTCGATTTATGTTTCGCTCCTCGTGCCAACGACTTTCCAAGCCTCAACGATTTTTCACTTCCCAAACTCGATGATTTGTGGAGACGTTTATTTTCTAATTACCTAAAATGGGAACATCCCATTCATAAATTTATTTCATTCAGTTTGTTTCTGTCTTTTTCTCTGTTTTTCTTCCTCTCACTTTTTCATTTCATTGAAAAGATGCGAATTTTAAATGGAAATTCGATTAGAAGAACTTGATTGACATGTGGATACGATAATTTATATTGGTCAGGTTTATTTTTTTTTCTCTCTCGGATTAATTTAATTTTATCATTTTTATTGTTACAGTTCGTCGACTTGGGCGTGGTGACAAGTATCGAGTACAATCACAAACCAGTGGAGTCGGCGAGAAAAGGACAGGAGGTGTGCGTGAAAATCGAGTCGGTGCCAGGCGAGGCGCCCAAAATGTTCGGCCGCCATTTCGACGAGAAGGACTTTATCGTCAGCAGGGTGAGTGGTCGAATTTGTGTAAACAAACAGTCGGTCTGTCTGCATGCTAATCAATTAAAATATCATCTGGTTTTCACGCTTCGAGTAGTTTTCATTCGAAAAATAAAGCAAGCGATATAATTGATAGCTCGGTATATTTTTGCAGGATGACTAATCAATGGCAACGATAAGAAAATGAATATTTATGCATTTTGAGTGATCACTTATCAAGCAAATTCTTTTTCCCCAACATAAACAAAAAAAATCAAGAAAAAAGAAATGAACCAGCACTGAATTTCTAATACGAATTATTATTAATGTTTATTGGTTTCTTATCGTTGATAATAATGTTCTATTTATCATTCGTCCCATTCACCATATATCATAAACAACTTTTTCAATTTTCAGCCAGTTTTGATTCTTATCAATTAATTTTATTTATTGGATCATTTTTCATAATCATTTTATTTGATTGAAAAATGAACAATTTTTGCTAAGCTGGTGATACTTCAGCCTTTTGTCGTGCAAAACGAAGTCGCTCGGCCAAGCTGATTGCGCTGAACAATGACGGTCACCATCAATTAAAAATTTGAAAAGCACACCTGTTTACTGACAATAGTTTAATTGCTAGTGATGCTTTCTCGGTTACGCTTGAATGCCAACCTTTCACCGGCGCAGGCATGCGATACGCTAGCGTGTGCGTTTTCATTCAGAAAAGTTTGTCAATGAAATCTAGTAGCGCAGTTGCGGTCGTGTCACCGCGTCAAAAACTGAACCGGTTTCAAATTCTACATTTTTTTCACGCGCCCATATCCGTCAATGACCGACTATTAACACCTTTTTACTTTTGCTCGCCTCAACAAGAAAACTTTCTCCGCTTTCACACCGATCCATTGATGACGATTCGAATTTCAATATAAATGAAAATTTTTAACCACAATTATGACGTCCAGTTTACGTCAAATTTGTTGAGTCTCTATCTTTGTTTTTTCCTTTCTCTTTCACTCTTTTCTCTGAGATGATATAAATTTTATCGTCTTTCCAATAAGTGCAATTGAATTAAATTATCTCAGTTGAAGGAAAATCTTGTTTTATTTGCTGAGTTTGCTATCATGAGACAGAGTTCTTTTTTTATCGTTGAGTCAAGCTTTTTTTTTTGTTAATAGATGAACGTGTGATGTCAAATCTATCAATGGAAAAAGAGTAACTGTAATACTATTTTTACTACGTTTTTAAATTCATGAATGAAACCCGTCAAAAAAGGAAGACGGACTTAACGGATGCACAAGTTAACCATCTTGGAAGTAACAATAAATGATTGGGCATGCATGGCACAAAATAAACCCGACTCTGGTCGCGTTTTAACGGTACGTGTGTTTGCTCTGCGGACTGTCGCTTGGTCTTGCCATCGTTCGTTCATTCATTTATCCATTTCATCGATCCGCTCTTCATTCATAGGAACCGAGCTCCATTAATAATTCCAAACTTGGCCATCGAATTATAATTATTCATCGACCAATTAATTTCTCTCAAATGTCTATTACAAATGTTCGTACTTCAAATATTGATTTTTTTTTCAAATGCATGATTTATCGCCATATTGTATAAAGTAGATTGAAAAATAGATATCACTTTTTTAAGAAGAGAGATAAATTAAATTGCAAAAATTGGGACCAACTGTAAAATTTAACTGGTTGCATTTGGTTAACATTTAGCATATATAACAGAATGTTTTTTTTTCTCTTCTGTCCGTGATTTGTTTTCAGTGTTGAATCAAGAATAAAAAATGGGCCAAATGAATAAATGACACCGAGTCTGGGACGCTGCGTGTTTGATGATTAACAAATGAAATTGGTAAATTGAAGTTGAAAAGTGTGAATAATGGATTTGGCGTTGGCAGAATGAAGTCATCCATTGGTGGCGATCTAAAAGCGTCCGTTAATCAAATTATCCGAGCGAATCGAAACGCGACTTCCGTACCAGAGCGTATTATTTACGACGCTGGCAGGCGCGACCGCCGCTTCTGTTTTATGAATTCGCGTCGCTCGATAAGCGCGGCCCGCGATCGCGAGGCGGAACTCCGCTTCCTGTTTTTTCGTTCGTCGCTTTTGGCTCTCGCCCTCTCGTTCTCGCGAAAATGTCAGCTGAATCATAAACGAAGATAGATCGCGACGCGACAACACGCGCCTCTCTGTTTCGCAACCCACGATTATTAGTGATGCTCAATTATTTTCGGAGTAAATAACGTGTACGTCAGAATGAATGAAATTTTGTTCATGAAAGAGAACGCACGTTGCAACATTTTTTTTTCTCTCTTTCAAAAGTCATTATGAAATTTATAAATTTAACTCAAATAAACTAGTCCATCATTGAAGACAATTAAAAATTTGTACAATAATTGAAACGAAACAAAAAAAATTGAAAATAAAAAAAAAAACATGTTTCAAAAATAACAATTATTGAAAAGTTGAATCATAAAAATTGAATGACAAAAATGACAGTTTCTGCAGGCGTTTTACTAGTTTGCAAATATAGAAAACCAACGAAAGATAAAAATAGCCCGGCGATAGCAATGAAATACGAGTCCAGACCAATCGAGTTAATCCGGATAACTGGTAGGAGAACCGGAAGTGCGGGATTTTTTGTCTTCTCTTTTTCCTGAATGAAATGTCTGTCGGACAATTTTTCAGTTGATTTATCAATGGACCTTTTATAAATCCCATCAACTCTGGCATTGGAAAATCGATCGAGACGAGTGTGGGCGTCAGATAAGAATATAACGGCGACGTCGAGACCGCGTTTCGCGCCGATTTCGATCACGTCCCACTATTTTTGAATGACTGAAGACATCAGAGTTATTTTTCAATTAAATTTCTTTCATAATATAAAACGTGTCGTTAACAATCTCAGCCCTGTGCGGTGCATTACAAAAATTGCACGACTCATTCGTGTTCGAACACCAGTACTTAATGACATGACATCTGATGTGGTTATACATATGTCAATACATCTTTTTTTTTGACTGGTGATCAAGCAGCAGCCGTTTATTTAAAATCCAAAAACAACTTTAACGCAAATTCACTTTGATTGAATATAAAATTTACTACATGTTAAACCAAACAGTTTATCAATAACAATTACACTTATTTATTGTTTGTTCCTATGTTAATCATTTTTTTTAGAATAAACCCTTTTTATGAATGACATTGTTTGAATACTGCTTTTGATCGATGAAAAGGAGGATACAGTTTAAACAGTAACCGGTTGGAGTTGGCTGGACAAGGTAGTGGTCTAGGGAAGGGGTTGAAAATTGAATTGGGCGACCTCGCGCCACCTCCAGAATCGCCTTGAATGGAGATGCCCCTGGATGGCCTGATTTCATTCAGTACATTTTTCAAAGACGCTCAATGAAACGCCGCCGCTTGCTCGCAAGGCCGGGGCGTGTCGTCGACCGATTTACAAATTTATGGCCCGAGTGCGCATACGCGGGGTCGATTTGGGTCGCCCCGCCGACTATAACACCCGAGCTCTCTTGTTTTCCCTTTCTCCGGATCCTGTTTGTTTTGTGTCCTCGTCCCCTTCATTTGTTTCCAATTTCAGAACTTGAGTCGTAAATATTTACTCCCAACATCATCAATTTGGATGCACCAACTGGTGCATCCGTTCATTTTTCATTTCCTCTTCCCCCATATAATCAATTCACTTTGATTAATGAAAAATCAAAATAACTGATGCGGGAGGAATTGGATCACAAGGGCCTCTCTTTCAAATTGGCTGCAAATTTAATTTGGATAATCAGGGGTTGAATTGTTGAAGTGTATAAGTGGTTAATGAAGGGACATGGCTGTTAATTTTAGAAGACCTAGAGGGAGGGTTGAGCTGACCTTTGGTTATGATTTAATCAACTATATTCGGGACACGCGCTCAGGCCAAGAGATTTCGGTCAATGAAGACCTCTCGTACCCTAGTTATCATATCGACGAACGGTGTCATTGGGTCGCACCATTGACGTCCGTGTTGCTACGGAAACGACCCGTTTCCGGTGATTAGATTAAGCCAAATCGTTTGACCACACATAAAGGTGTTCCTATCGAAAAACCGCACCTTTTTCTAAATTATAAATCAAATGTGTCAAAATAAATATGAAAAACAAAATTAGCCCATTGTAATTGCAATTAGAAAAATAACTGTAACGAGATCAAACTTTGATTTTTGATGAGAGAGACTTCATTAAACATTACAAATGTTAATTTATTGGATTTGATGTCTTTTGAATCTTTTTAAAATATACATAGCTTAACTTGTATCACCAGTTGTTTCTATACCTTACGTTGGACAAATAAGACGCCGCCAAGTTGTATTAATAAGAAACTAAACAAGTTTAGCGGAAGTTAATGGCAGTTTCTACGAAAACCGGAAGTGACAAGGGATACTGCACTGCGACGAGCAAGTGGCTTTTTTTTTAACGGATATGCACCTTCTTCAATGGAACATGCTTTCGCATATTAAACAATCAATGAAGAGGAGATAAAATGCTCGAAGCATCACATTTTGTTTTCAATACCATCAAGTTCTCTTCGCGCACGTGTCTTATTCAAATTGAATTTAAATGATACATTCAATTTTTAATTTTAATCTGAAGGTGATTAATTTTCATGTAACGGAATTCGATTAAACAATCATATAATTATGTTTTGTTGGTTTGATAGAAGAAACGTTTGTCGTTTGTTTTAATAATTAAAAAATTTGAAGTAAAATTATAAAAGTAGACATGATTTTTCTTAATTAAAAAATGTCACCGAGGTAGGATCTTATTCAGATGGTAAGAATCCCTGTCAAGAATCGACCTTGCCGGAAACACTGCATTCCCACGGTGATCCGCCTCTCGGATGCTATCATCTCCTTGAATCCTTGAACTATACTGTTAACACACAAATTGCAATATGGAAAATATTTTATAACCTTTTGCTATTAAATTAAATGTCACTCACTATAATTTTAAACTTGATTCAAACAAGTAATAAAAATATAATAATAATAAAAGTTATTTCAAAATAGTAACTTGAATCATTATTATTAAATTATTTTTAATTCAATGAAAAATATAATTTCAAACAACAATCGATCTTAAAATATGAAGAAGAGCGTTTTTAAAAGAGTTTCGTTGGAAAAAAAATAGAAATTTCAAAATGAAGAATTAATATATGAATCCAAGATTGAGCACAATTGGTTGAACCGTATAATGTCACACGATTTGCTGATCCGCTGATCACAATTTCTGCGAATAATTGAACGCCGATTGAAAAATTAGAAAATCGATCCGACCTAATCCAGTCTCACGAGGCTCGTCACGTTTCGTACAAGTTGAACCATTGTTGGAGTACACGTTTCTCAAATTCGGTCCAAATTAGGAGCAGCAGGCCGAAATAATCCGCTTTTCAAAGTATCAATCCTGAAACGTGAGCGCGTGTATTCCAACTTTGATTGTCTGCCCACGTTAAGAAAGTCGCCTTCCCAAACTGCTTTTTGCACGTCGAAAATGTCAGCCGGGCTATAATTTATCGCCGAGTGGGTGAGCGCGCGTTTGACTGACAGAAATTGTTCCCTCGCAGTTGTAATGAATTTATCGTTGTTTGTTTAATAATGTGCAAGACTCGGTGAAAAAAAGAGCGAGGCATTAACGACTGGACTGACAAAATTAAACGAGACAAAAATTGAACGAATGTTGTATAACAATGTCTGTAAATCATTGCCCGAGTATTTATTGTTTATTGTTAAAATTAATTGACAACGGTGCATTCTCGAATATTTTTTGTGTGCTTTTATGTGATGTAAAGCAGAATGAAACGTCGAGCATAATTTGAAGATAAATTTTGAATCAAAAACGTCACTTGCTTTTTTTTTATTTCACTTTTTTCTTTTATTTTACTTTTGTCTTCCATAGTTTCTGACGAATTCATAAATACATGAACGAAACAATCTCAGGTACGAACAAGTTTGAGAACAATTCGGGGAAAACTTTTAGAAAAGTGTCCCTTTTGTTGTCATCTGGGCTGGACGAATGGAGACCCCCTTTGGAGCGGTGAAAATCGAGTCGTGCCGAAAGTGCGAAACAGGCAGGGCCGTACTAATGAGGAGAAAAAACGAATCGGCGCGGACTAGAGCGACAAGGACGAGCGAGCGAGCGGGGAGGGGAATAAGAACGCGCGGCGCGATCTCAATAGCTGCGTAAAACTACCATTGTGACCGATCCATGAATGAAACGAGACTTCCGGTCGGGGGAAAGGGACGGAAACAGTTGCGTCGTCGGCACCTTGTGAATGAACATACGCTGTTCGTCGCCGATGCCGTGAGACCGGATTTCAAAATCACGTTCTGCGAATCCTTTCTTTTATTCTTTTCGCTCGCCTTGTCTTTTTCCTGCTGCTCCCTGTCCCCGCTTGCTAAAATGTACCGCAGAATTCTGCTTTTCCAACCTTCGCTGATCCGCTACTTTTTTTTTCTCTCCACGCTGATAAAAGTACCCAACTTTTATTCTCAAATTTGAACTTTTTAATTTTCAATCGAGCCATCGAAACCACTTTGACAGAAACTTGTTTTGCACATCAATTTTGTTTTAAGGATGATGTAATACATTTTATGGGGATCAATGTTCTCTTTCATTCCAAGTAGAAATCTTTCACTTAGAGTTGATGCTTGGCTTATTTTGTTGAGATTCGTTTGATTTTGGTACTGTGATAGAGGTTCGTTATTTTGTAAAACAATTTTAACACGATGAAAGGAAGTGAACTTGCTATAAAGTTGCGACAGTCGGTCCCCGAGAACCAAAGCAGGATGTCGCAATCAGCGGGTGATGCTTGTTTGCGGTCCCATTGTGCATCCGTACATACACCAATCGAGCATCCCACAGGACGCTCGTCTAGAACAAAGCGTATATACCTTATCCCGATGAGGCTCATCTAAAAAAATTCAAACAACGCTATTGAAAGTAAAAATAAGAAATAAATGATGCTCAATCAATTCAAAAATGGTCACCAAAGCAATAATTAATTCCTTTATCAGTCAGTTTCGTTTATTTATTTAATTCAACATTGTTCAAATCAACAAACATTGATACAAATAAATAATTCATGAAAGTTGTAATATGAAATAATTCCCATTTTCTGATGCCATCAAACAAAACTCTCAAACTAAACTTCCTCCCATTAAATACCATCACCATTTCCACATCCAAAACACCTTAATGAAACCAGAGGGAAAAAAATCTTAAGTTTGAATAATGCATGAACCACCAAAGAGGATGCATCGCTGAATTTAACATGCAGCGGGAAACACTAATCAGCGACATACGCGTCAAATTAAACCTTCTCAAATATTTATGGACACTTATACAACCAGCGATGTTAAAATTAATAACACGAGATAGATTTCGTATCAATTTAACAAAAAAACAAAAAAACAAAAAAACACTGGAAGATTCCCCTGTGACGATGAGAGTAATGAATGAAACGGATGGTCGTGGATTTTTTATTACCATCCTGTGTTTTTTCTAGATTTTTTTTGATGACATTTTTTGTACTCTTTATTGGATATCCATTTTTGCTCATAGATTATGCAAGTTATCTTTTATTTCACTGGTTGTAAAAATGATAAAAATTTTTGTTGACTTTTATTCTACGATCTGTTTGGTTTCATTTGACACACCATGGAGCGTAAACTAAGAGTCATTCACATTTTCCAGTCATTCTTCCCTTTTCATCAATGAAACCAGTACAACCCTAAGTTGGGGTTGTAAGTGCCGAGGGGAAGCAAGTTTCGCTTGAAACCCCTCTGAGAGTAATTCGTCTGTTTCAGTGAATGAACTTAGTTCCGTATTATTGGGGTTTGCTCTCATACACACACTTGTATGAATGAGCCAACGAATTACTGAAGGAAACTTTTCTGTGAATGAACACGTTCATTGTCCTTCAAACAAGATTATACTACCGTAACACAAATAAAATAACGGTTCTAAAACAAAATTATATGTCGAAGGAAAAAAAAAATGTTCATTGTTGTAGTAATGATTTTCTTTTCATTTCTGTTACAGATAAGTCGGCAGAGCATTGACGCTTGTAAGGAGTACTTCCGAGACGACCTGGTGAAAACAGATTGGCAACTGATGCTTGAGCTGAAAAAGCTGTTCCAAATTCTTTAACAACAAATTTCGCTCTCAGGGATGGCACAATTGTAAAAAGAATTTAAAAAAGTAAAACTTCATGCACATTGATATTCACACATGTTCATTGCAATTGTCGAGTCGAATTTTCACTTAATTGTCTTATTTGTAATTGAGAAACAAATTTATTTCAAACAAACAAAAATGAAACAAAAAACGTACCTAACTAATGCATCATACAGTGTCTTAATATTAATGTATTATAGACTTTGGCGCTGATTTTTGTAAATGCAAACTTTTGAAGCGAACAAGAAGCGATAACGTGTAATGTGTACCATACGTTCATAAGACTGCCTAAGACAAATCGTTCGGGAGCTTCTGTGGATTTGTATTATAAAGTCAAGGCGAGATTGCCTTGTTTTTTCTGCCACTTTTTTAATGTGTTTTTTAATTTGAACAAACATTATTTATCATCTTTCGATGGTCCAATTTTAGGATTGTTTACTTAAGAGATAAAAGGCGCCTTGTGTCAACTGTATTGTCAAGAAAGATGAAATCATGAATTCCTTTTTTTTTTTTTAATGAAATTATAAAATTTTAACCAAGACGAGCCTGTGTAGATATGTTTTCAATCGTTGTAAATGGTGCATGATGATAACTGTAATAAGATCTTGATTTCTATGTAATTAAAAAAAACGTCTATATATCATTTCAATATCCTTAACTTAATGGATGAATAATTTTTTTTTTTACTTTGAAATGCGAAAACAAACAGCGATTTCTTTCTTTTTGTTTAAATTTTTTTATTATCATTTTCATCGATTGAATTGGCCTTATCAGCTTCGTAATGTGATGCGTAAAAAATTCACACCTTGAACAATGCGAAATTGCACGATCATACACTTTTTGCGCTGCATTTTTATCTTTCAACTTTAAACAATTATTTGTTTGCAAACTCGATGATACGAATCGCGGAGGAGATTAAAATGACGACTAAGTGCGCTTGAATGTATTTTCGCACCAGATTTGTTAAGGAAATGAGTTCGCAGTGCAGCGTCTTTTGTTTCAGTTTGTTTCTATAAAAAGGCGTGACTTAATGCACGTCGAATCAAAAATTTAGTTGGAATGTCGCTCAGTGGTAAACAAAATTATTGCGCGCATCGCGAAATCCAATACAGGAAGCTTATTGATGACTGCAGTCAGAGAAGAAGAAATAATAATTAATTAGATACTGAATCAATGACGATTGCTATCAAACTGATATTAACGATTTTATATAAATCTGTATTTCTGTCTTGTAAAGAAAGAAAAACTTACTAACGTTATTTCTGATTGTGTTTCAAATTCAATCGTCTTGTATTTCTTTCTAATTCTCTTTTTAATTTTCATTCTAAGAACAAATATTTACCAAATGTAGAAAAAATAAAAAAAAACTTGCATAAAAGATTCTTCTAGATCTGTAAACAATGGTGCAAAACTCTGACCAAATAAATCACAGATAAAAATAATCATATATTGAACTTCAAAAAGTTCGAGACGACTATTAATCACTGTTTCTTTTTTTTTCATCCATTCAAAACCGACGTATTTGCATTCACAGAAAATAAAAGTGTCAAAGATGCTTTATATCGCGGCACAAAATCTTTTCGTATTCATCGAGAACGAATAAGTCGGTTAATTCAGAAATATGATAATTTGAAATGTATCGTCGGGGATTTGATATCTCCGGTTTCCAGTCGCATGTTTATCGATATCTATGCGGAGCTTCTCGGAAACCGTTTGTAATTGAACCAGCGAATTGTTTATAATTATTACATTCAAAGAAATGTTACATAAAAAAAAACAAATTCAATCTTTGCTCAGAAATTTCGTTGGTGCAAACGTTGCGAGAAAAGTTTAGTCTGTACCTTTATTGTGAACTACTTTTACCCAGCAAATTACTTAGTAAAACAATTACATTTCACACCTGGCATATTCATAGCCATCTGTTGAGTCATAAAAGATGAAATTCTCCGAAACCAAGTTTTCCAGGGGTTTTCATTGAATTCGAGTTTCTATTTCAACTTTTTTAGTTCAGAAATCTTAATTTCCATAAGGAAATAAGCAGATCTACTTTGACCGGTGCATCAAAAAAATAGAAGAGAAGGCCGTTTCCTCACGAAATTCAGCAGTTCCTTTATCCGGCGTACAACTTCCGTCTTAGTTTACGTTTGTATAGCAATAATAATAGTACAAAAAGGTGGAAGGGAATAAGCGGTTAAATCGGTTTTGAAAGAGAAGTATATGTCTAGCTTATTTTTAGAGGAAAACTTGGGTTGTTTATGAAAGTAGCGGTTGCAAGAGAGGCGGTAAAACTATCCGACAAACGGAAACGGAAGTCCCATTATTGACGGACAATAATCACATTTTATAAAGGATTGCTGGCAGAAGTCGGCGGTCAAAATAAACGGCCTTTCACACAGTTATGACGGATTAGGAGAGTTTTTGGCTCAACGATTTTTTTTCCAGCACAATTTCGTAAACCTGTAAAATAAAATTGAAAAAATAAAATTTTGTTTCTCTGCTGTAATTGAGTCGTTTTATTATTCTATTCTCATTTACATTTGTTTTACAAATTCAAATCATGATCAGAGAATTAATTATAAAATCTTGAATTCCGGATAACATTTTTGCGCAATTGCAAAAACGAGATCTTGCAACGCAATTTCGTTTCAACGAATAAATAATAAACAATGTCCAGCCGCAAAACGAGTGGTGCAATTTCACCGCGCGAAAATCATTGCATAACGAGCGCGTGACAAAACGGAAATAGAGAAAACGTCGTGAAAAAAGGAGCTCAGGCCAAGTATCAATTTCACACCGATTTAAAATCAAAAGTAAGTTTGAAAGCTGTAACTTGAAGTCGATTCAGATTACTCCCGAAAGTTGACTATTACAAATTGAATTGATCTCAGTTTAACAACTTTGCAACTTAGCAACTGTGCATAGTACAAACTGTGCGATAAAGTGTGAGTTTAGTTTTCTTGTGGCTGAACAAAAAAATAAGGTCATGTGAGAGGCACAGTCTTGACTTGACTCTGTAAGTTAATTCATTAACCCTCGCACTAAATAAAAGCTACACGACACTAAAGCATCGAGGGAATCTAGAAAACTTGTCAAACTCAGTTCTGTCACTGTTACAAAAACAAAACCTTATACAATCTTATAATTTGTTTTTAAAATTTCTGTACAATCAAAAATATTCATCCATCCAATGTTTTGCTAATGAACCAATTTAATTAATTAATTATTTAGTTAATTAATCTGTCGAAGAAAAATTTCAGTGAGTGAAAAATGTAAAAAAAATGACATTTCATCCTTGATCTAGTAAAGAAGGTAAAATTACAACTCATTTGTCCGGAACGAGTTTGTACGTAGGAAACAGTTACGTGGCACAAAGTTCGGTCGTCAGTAAACAATGAAAAGAAGGCGAACTCGTCATTCATGAATGACACGAGGACAAATGAATAGAGACTCGCGCGCAGTGTGAGTCCTGGCCGAATGTGCGCCAGCCACGTGGCCTGCGTTATTAGAGGGTAACGTTATACGTTTCGGAAGGCGTGACGGAAATGCGTTTGTTGGCCATCTCGTTTGTGCGGGTGGGCGTCGACGGGAAGCATTTCCGCACCGGATATCCTCCCTCGGGAACTCGCACACGCGATTCGTATTACAACCCAGCTCGCGGACCACCTTTCCTTTTCATTCATTCCTAATTCCTATGCTTTTTCAAATGCCAAGTCAATTTTTTCCTTCCTCTTGGAACATTCCGAAAAGAATCAGATAAAAAGGATAAAACTGATCCATGCAAATGAAACAAATAATTGTACAATAAAAATATCAAGACATCATAATATAATTTAATAATTATATTGTATTATATACATAAACAGATAAAAATGCAAGTTAAGAGATGAGTCAAAATTTGTAACTGTCATGAAGAAACGTGAGATGGAACAAATAAAACAAAGAAGAGGAATAACTCGCGATCGTGAATGATTGCATTCGCTGAATACAAAGCGCCAATTACACGTGATAGGCGATTATAATCGTCTTACGCACATAATTTGCAGCGGAGTCATTGGTTTTGCGCATGATTGATTCGAACAAATTGAACATTACCGTCGGTTTTCAGAATCCTATTCACCTGAAACGTGATGTCAGTCATTCTGAGCGACACGGTAAACAAATGCAGCCGCTTCATTCATCGTCGGCTCGTTCGGCGAACACGCGCGGAAAAACAATTTTGTCGAGGCTCTTTTACGGAAATTGCAAAATCACTCGCGCGCTTGTTATTTGAGCATAATTACTTATTGGAGCGAAACATGAAAATATATGATGCCTTTTCCATTCTTCGTCTATCATCTAAATTAAAAAAAGAAAAACAACAACAATTTACTTATTTTGCAAAAATTCTCTACATTTTTATTTCTGAAAAATGTAAAAAAAAAGAAACATAGCGTAAACATGATCTTCGTTGCAAAATAATAAGACTCGTTTGAGAAATAAATTGAAAGTCAGAGCTGACGCGAGTTTGTGCAATTTATTTACGGCTGTGAGGAGATCATGATGAAAGAAAGCAATTTTGGACAGGTAGCCGAAACCGAGAGTGTAACCGAAAATTTCATGACGGCTGTAATTCAACACTCGACTTATGGTCCTTGAGTATCTTCCCACGCGCCAATATCACGTGCTAAGTATAGTCCAACATGACGCTTTATTAGTTCAACTGGTGGGCACTGGGCATCACCAAGTCGGATGCCTTGCTAACATAAGAGTGCGATTGTTTTTTTTCTTTTCAATAAAATTAGAGAGCTTGGATTATTTTTGATGAACTAGTGAACATTATGGCAATAATGAGGAAGCGAGAGAGACGCGAAAGAGAAAGAGCGAGAGAGAGCCTAGCAATGAAGTGAGAGTGCGCATGCTAGAAAGGGGCAACAGGGCGCAGGGAGCTGAGAAAATTGGAGGTGCGAGGGAGACGGATGTGCATTGTGCACTCAACGCAAATGCACACCACGCTCCGCTTCTCTGCCAAACTCAACAGCTGAATTTATACAAAGTAGGTCCAAGTCGCACTGCTAAACCGTGCCACAATGTTTGCGTCTGACTTGCATCTCAACTGCAATGATGCATCTGTTTTTTTTTTTCTTTCTATTGACATTCATTTTCTGTTACAAGGATACAAAAAAAATCAAATTAATTTGATATCATTAACAAAATATATTGAAAAAAAATGATGCGAATTTATCGAGAATCTTGGTGTTTTGTTTTTGATTACTTGTCATGATAATGAGTATAAAAAAATAAAAAAATCTATTCAATTAATTAATTATACAAAAATAATTTATCATCAAAGTTTGAATATTTTGACATCAGCATTTTCTAACATTATCTCACTTACTTAATAACCGATGAAAATATATGTTTGAAAGCAGCGTAACAATTATCTGGAGATATATTTTTATTGCTTTCCTCTCGCTTTCTGATTCTGGCAAAATTGTCAAACGGAATGCCATCGGCCGCAATGATTTTTGTCACATGGCTCCCACGTGGGGACCCATTTATGTATTTTAATTTCCAATTTCCTACATGGAATCCCACTTAAATGCCTACATGAAATTTTTTCAACCGACTGGCTTCCATGTAAGATCCTATGTGGGTTGTCGCACGGATTTCTATGCCAATTTGCCGTATTGACTCCTACATGGAGTCTTTGGTATAAATAGCCGCGGTTATCCAAATTTGCAGTTCCTTTAGTTTTGACCTGTTTTCTTCGCACACAAGATTATGGATTGCGAATTAGCAGTGTCGCGATTTCTTATGATCATTATCATTTTCACCTTAGCATACAACCAGAGGCGAACCAGAAAGAGAGAGAGAGAGAGAGAGAGAGAGAGAGAGAGAGAGAGAGAGAAATAAAAGAAAATGTTGCAAAAATATAAAATTATAATTTCGAATCGAAACTAATGAATGCAAATGATTCACATTGACAAAATGTCAAATCATGAGTATAATAAAGTAAACAAAAATGCACCATTTCATGTAATTCCCATTTGAATGAACATTTTTTGCCTAAAATTCACATCTCTGATTACAATCAACGAATCTTTGCTTGTTAATAACCGGCGGAACAAATTTATAGCTTATAATGAACAATTTTATAGCTGATATTTAATGATCAATAAAAGTGAGAAAAGAATGTACGATAACCCTCAAGTTGATGTTAAAAGTTTGATCAGAAAGTATATGCAGAATAAAGGAACAAAATCGTTTAGAATGATTTTAGAATCCGTCTGTGAGATCGCAAGTACTTGATTTGAGCACAATGACTAATGAATAAAAATACTTGTGAATGATAAACCGAAGGATGAATGATTGGTAGGTTATGATGTATGCAAGTGATAAGTAGGATTATGATTTGGACGATGAAGAAAGAAAAATGAAGAAAAGCGAGTTGAAAAGTAGTGAGGTCGGTTGGTGCGGGGCCCTTAGGCGCGTGGGGTTCGGCCCTGTTCGTACAATACGAGCATGAATGAAGTATCACGTCTGGCCTGAGGGAATGGCGTCGTAGTGTGGGTGCGGTGGGGACTGAACGGACGCGGCAGGTGAGGACGTCGCAGCAGTGCGAGGGGAGGCATGGGTGTCGCGCATGCGCGTAGCTCACCCCACCCGGCGTACGCGGCGAGAGAGCAGCGTCACAGCGAGCGGAGCGCAGCGCAGCCGGCGAGCGATCAGCGAACAGCCGCTGAGCGGAATCAGAAAGTCGCAGGACACGCTGCTAGACGGTGTGGATTAATCGTGCGGAGGAATCAGGTCGAGACGAGTTGTGTGTTGCGGGCAACCGATGGTGAAGAGGATCTTGGAATCGGGGGATCCGATTGGTGTTGAGATTGTGCGCGCGAGGCAGGTTGGAGTGTTCGCGGGTGAACGCGAGTGAGCAGTGCGGGCCCGCAGAATCGCGAGCCGCCCCTGTCTAGCTACGAGATCCATGACATGGCCGCCGAGGCCAACTGAACTTTTCTCGGGTGCGCGCTGTCTCTCTCTTGTGCGCCGTGGGCAGATCGCGCCGTCCCGCTCGGAAGACTGAGTTCTCCTCGTGCGGATACTGCAGAGGGCTCTCTCTCTCTCTAGATTGAAATTGAGAGCAGCGAATGCTCCGGACAGAGAAGAGAGAGAGAGGACAAAAGCGAGCCGGGACGTCGATGAAGAGGAAACGTCGAGGACGGCTGGGCCGGTGAAAAGTGTCCGCGGCGCGAGTTACGCACCTGTCGATAGGGTTCTGGAAGGGACCGCAGGGGAAGGAAGCGGCCCGCCGGAGGAGGTGGAGGAAAAGACGGTGAGGCTGACGGAAGTGGAGTGCCGGCGCGAAGTCAGTGAGAATTGAGCACGCGTGGAGGAGGCGATGCGAGTTGCCGAGTGACTTGTCGGGGTCGTCGCGAGCGCCGCCGACGGACAGCTCGAATGCGGGAGTGCAAACGAGACGAAGCCAGCCGGGCTTGTTGGCGAGACACGGCTATTTCTGCCTTTGCGAGAGCCCACCAGCCCGTGGATAAAAACGAGTGCTGAATGAAGCAGCCTGTTACTGACGACCAGCCCACGCGACATATATTTGGCCCCTCATTCTTTCCTCGTCTCTCTCTCTCTCTGTCTCTTTCAGTGTGTCCGCGCGAGGTCGGAGCTACGAGAGGGAGCGACCGAAGAAAGAAGAGGACGCGGCGCTGCTACACCAAGTGATCGCGGGGATGCTGCCTCGAGTTGGCCCAGCCGTTGGATTTACTGTAATCGAGCCACCGATGTTGGATTTAATCGGCGTCTCTTCGCGCGAGTGGTGAAGAGTGACGAACATTTTCGGTGTGTCAGGTGATCTTAAAGTGTGGAAGTGTGGATACCTTGGACTGCAACCCGCCTCCGGCGCTGCCCCCGCGGCGCCCACCCTGGCCTCCTAACAACCTGAGCTCCACGTCGTACCGGAGCCTCTCCTCGTCGACCCAACCGCAGTCGCAGTGGTTACACCAGACCAAACCTCTGCCCATCGCACCGCTACCCCTGACGCCACCAAATTACCCTGCGCCCCCACGGCCTCCCAGTCGAAACGGTGAGTCCTCCTGCCACACACACCACCTCGCAATGACCAGCGGCTTTTCTTCCTCCTCCTCCTCCTCCTCCTCCTC